>JACEFZ010004364.1:0-93115 GCA_014155875.1 Cepaea nemoralis | reverse complement strand
GAGGCGTTTGATTGGTCGATTTTTTAAAACATGACTCTGAAACCATGTACCTAATGCCTCTTATGGCATGCTAAAGGTACCTTTACTTACTAACTTATAGTATGTAGCTATAGCTTTCAGTTTGTATATTGTCTAGTGTGTCCTTTAATCTCCACTTAGTTTCCTATACTTCTATCAGTGTCAATTAATATTTATAAATTATTAGTGGCCTAAATGGTCTCCTTATAATGCATACAGATAAAACTAACATGGAGAAAGGAATATATGTTAATGAGGACAGTAGTTCCCAAGCTTTTCAAGCAGAGGGCCATATCTACTATTTTCGGTTGTTAAGCGGGCCACAACGTTATAAAATTATAAAAGTCGTACAATATCATTTTTACCTTTCTTAACTTAAATTTTAAATCAGTTTCGAAAATCGCTATTAATGTAATTAATTTAAAATTGTAACTGTTCTTCAGATACCAGTTTATCAATGTCTGGGCACAAATCTCTCGTGCCCAAAGTCATAAGCGCTGATGGGTACTGTCAGTGAGTCTGCAAAGTTGCTTGTTTTTTATAATAATCATTACGGAAAATGTCTGCTCGAGGCCTTGCGTGCCACTTTCTGACAGCTGGCGGGCCGTGGTTTGGGAGCCTCTGAATGAGGATAAATGTGGCCAGCAGGGTAAGCCAGATTGTATGTTCTGATCAAATGTAAAACAGAAACACAGCACACATTATGCGGTAGATGGGAATCTCATTGAGGAGTTCATTACATATCAAGTGTTGGTTGATATTGATACTGAAAGAGTTCAGACTTAAGAGATAACGATTATTATTTTAACAACTTGTGCTGGAAAATTTGTGTTAAATCAATCATAATCTTTCGGTTGTAGCAGGTATTGCATTTACTATGTCAGTTTCTTACATCAGTATCTGATTGTTGTTATTAACTAATAAGTAATACTCACCATAAAGTATAAACATTAATGACAAATAATATAGTTAGTAATACTATACTATTTGTCAGTACTACTGACATATACTACTACATATACTAAATACAAACAGCTGTGACTTCAAAGTAATCATTAAATACTACTGACAGTTAGATCAAAGTCACAACTACTGTTTGTATATATAAAAATATATAATATAAAAGTTAAATTCATAGTCAATAAAAAACCACAAAGAATACATTTAACTGATGTAGTTGTTGGAACTAACGAATTGCTGAATTGTAAACTTTCAAACAAAGTAAGAAATAATATTAAAATATTAATAGTAAAGTAATTGCAATAAATATAGTGTTGTACTCACGGGGCTTCTCTTTTTCAGGGTAAAGTTTTTCCATAGTAGGAGCCTTAGCTGATGAAAAAATCCCATTGTCTTAAAGAAACACGATCCACTTTCGGTTACAGTTTCAGTGTGAATCCCAGCTCAAGTACAGCACTAATCTGACATTAGGCTACACCTGCTTACAGCTGTTCAATGTTTAACTATCACTTAACACTTAACTAACCAGCCACAATCCTAGGCCTCTTCAAATCAACATATAATTAAAATCATGGCTTGTCTTGACACAGTGCAGTGACACAACAAAGACGTTAACTGACTTCTTGCACCACAGCCTTGAAACAGAACGAACACGTCAACTACACACAGTCGGGATGTTCTAAACAACATCTCCTACATTGTGAACGTCCGCAGGTCCACGTCAATGCAAGCAGTTGTCTTAATTCGTACTAAACCAGGGCTTTCTTGGGCGCAGACCTGGAACCTGATTCAGTTATTTTTGTTCCAGATGATGTCACTTATTTCCGTGGTCACATGACCAGGGCTATCGCCGCTTTCATTGGTGGGAATCTGTGCTAAAAATATACACACGCTAATCACGTGACCGGTTTGTTTATCCCCACAGGTGACTGTAATACTTAATATATAGGCATCCCAGCTGTTACATTAACTCTATACTCTTTATGTATCAGACAGCTGTTTAGGGAGGGGAGAGGGAGTGTGGCTGAGAAGTTACAGTATCCGCCTCATTCTCATAAGGTACAGAGCTTGATCCAAGTTTGTGACATATTTGTTTATCGCCACAGGTGACTTCAATAAGCACTCCACTTATCACTTAAGCAGTTATCACTCAATTAAGTTGTTAGATCCCGTGGAGAGGGAACAAAAACAAACAAATCTACATACTTTACAACTTTTCTCGGGTCAAGTGAACAACAATTACCAAGGGATATTAATCAGAAAGTAATTAAATAACGTTAAAGCTATTGTATTACTATAGTTGTTTTTGTTTTTGTTGTTTTTGTTAATGTTTGGGGAATAATTCAAAAGCAATAAAATTTAATTAATGCTTTTCTTCTTCTTCATTCCTCTTTATGGGTAGTGCGTCATGCCTTATCATTATTATTATTATTATTATTATTATTATTATTATTATTATTATTATTATTATTAATTCTTTCCATCGAGATGGATTTATTTTAAAACTGGGCTCACAAGTCGACCTAGCCTTAAGCCAGGAAATAACCTTGGAAGTGAAAGCGCCCACCGCGATATAGACCACATCATTCCAGGGGTCTCATCTCATCTCATCAGGTTGCTCTTGTATCTTGCGGTCCTGGGGTACTTGTTGATAAAAAATACAGGTCTAGCACTAAATGACCATACCAGAATACGACCAGCGTTGCCAGTAGTGGGTTGTCCTCAATCTTCAAAACCCACATCCCGAAACAACCAAATAAATCAACTATTATTATTACTTCTGCAGCTTGTCTTGTTCCAGATGTATTGGTGTTGCCTATCCTCTGGAGTAAACTAGAGAGTCCAAGAGAGGGATCGTGCTGCATGGGCAACACATGGTCTCTACAATTCAGCCCAGGCTTTGTGCTATGGAGAAATTATGTTTTTTTTTTAAAGCACATTGTAACAAACTATCGTCTAGCAAGACGGTAAGGTGCCATTATTATTATTATTATTATCAACATTGAAGTCACAAACACTAGACTTCGCAATTTAATGCTGGCATAATTCTCTGCATCTCACCAGATCCACACTTCATAGTCCGCACAACATAAACTAACGCATTATTATTATTATTATTTATTATTATTGTTTCTTTTACTTACTTTTTTGCGCTCGCTCGCTTTGAACTCAAGTGTAGTTTGAACTCAAGTGTAGTCCATACACACTATTTATAGTAGTGATGGACTGAATTTTGCGTGTGGATTAGCTTTCCCTATTAACAGTGTCCCTCGCCAACAGGAGAACCCACTCCGACTTCAGAAGTACTTGTAATTTACGTCCCCAAGTCAAGGGGCGACAAGTCAACGTTTTAGTCCAGGGGTTGAACCCCTAACCTCGGCATCAGCACACCGGATGTTTAAGAACACGCGATCTTACCCATTCGGCTATGCTGACCTGCATTATTATTATTATTTTCAACAATAAAGTTACGAACAGTAGATTTCACAATTTACTGCTGGCATAATTATCTGGATCTCACCACACTCACACTGCAGAGTTCACACAACAAACTATTGCGTTATTATTATTATTATTATTTTATTATTATTATTATTATTATTATTATTATTCCTGACTGTGATTTCTTTTCACCTGGCCGGAAAACTTTGTAAGGTCGTTGTTTGTTATTTAATATTTTTCAGCAGAATCTATACATCCCCAGTTGTTTCATGTCACATTGTCACATCCTAGTGCAGTCGTGACCTTTCTTATCTGTTATAAATGATATTAGTTCGTTGGTGTAATGTAAACAACATGAGATAAGTTGATGACACAGCTTTGATTTCGGAAAGTTAAATGAAGTTACATGTTGAGTTGAGTCAAGAACCTATATCAATGCACTTGGGGCATACCCATAAGTCAGTATCTTCAACAGCCAACGTAGAGTCCCAATACTAATGGTGCCCGTTACAATTTGATTATATGACCGTCTTGCTTTACCTCTTAGTGTCTGCCAGATCCTCTGACCACCCCCCGCTGCCGCATACTCTCTAGACATGATAGTCTATCTATTCTTCTGCATTAATCATATTCTTCCAGGGGCCTTCACCACATCTGCTTTATCATGCATCAAATCATCCCTTAACGATGCAGCACCAGCCAGTACGTCTGCTTGTTCATTCCCAACAACACCAGTGTCCTGCAATCCGCTACGCCTAATTGATGTTCCCCAAAAAAATGAAATCACAAGAACGTCTTGGTCTAATCAGCAGAGAACAAAAAGACGTATCGTTATTCATAAGTAACCCTAGCATTGCAGTAAATTCAGGAATCATGAAACCCATCAATGAATTAAAACCTTAGGGCGCTTTGATAAGTGTAAAAAGAAGATAAATTAAAGAGATTAAATGTATACTTGAACCAGCCTGCTTCCATAATGGGAATGGATAAGTATATAATTATGGTTTATTTTCTTGAGATTCTTTCATAATGCGAAGGAAAGAGTAGTACCCCTGCAACTGTGCATGACATAAATGGCGACTAAGGAGGCCGGCGTGAGAATGATTACCTAATCCCATAGAAAACGTTAGCTGCTAAACCCAGACGATCATGAATAAGTCGGCAAAGGGCTGAGCGTGAGTTGCCTGGGGAACTATGCTCCTTTGAAATATGATAGACTGAAGAATAATATTTAATAGCTCAATCGAAAACAGCATTTGACAAGATACAACATTTAATGCAGCATTGTTGTCAACAACAATGAGGCATAGAGTTGTTTAGATATATACAGTAAAGAACAAAGTAATGAAATAAAAACATTTAGCTCTGAGTAAAAATGACATCAAACCAGCCATTTAAACATCTGATAACAGAAGAATGAAGATGGATTCGAAGCTTTAAAGGATGACACGTATACAAAGAGTTCAATGCCCCAACAAGAGTATGTCAGATAACAAACGAACTAACAATTCCCGAGACTACAACTTGGATAGTATAGCTTACAACATAATAATTTGACTGCTCAGAGCATAATAATATTCAGCATTATTTATCGGTGTGCAAGACATGTAAACAACAAAGGAAACCACTAATGAATATATGACCTAATACAATGAACCTATTACAATCGAAAACATGTATAAAGACAGCCCTAGAGAACTGCTAGGCTGGATTAAGCGATGCGTCATCATCGTCATGTGCCCTGCCAGGCGGCTTGGCATTCACACATGTCCACAGATCTGGGTTCTTGGTTTTCTGGATCAACTCTGCTGGTGCTATTCCCCCATGACGCCGTTTCTGTACGTTCAGCACTATTTCACTCAGTTTGCTTTTCTTTGCCTTTTCTGTCAATGATCTCGCTATGTTTTCCAGTGCTTCGCTTCTCATTATATGATCAAAGAATGCAGTTTCTCTCTTTCTTATAGTTGTATATAATGTTCTACTTGCCTCGTCATGACAACCGTAGTTAGATATTCTGGCAATCCAATGTATTTGCAACAGTAGTCTCAGGAACTACACTTCTGTTGCTCTCAAACTGTTCACGTCCCATGATTTACTGCCATACAGCAGAATAGTTTCCTTATAACATGATAGTACTCTCGTGTTTACATTCAATTATAGTGACTTATAGCATAAGATATTTTTTCATTTTCTGAAATGCAACTTTCGGGTAATTTATTCTGCTCTTAATTTTTGTCACGCATCTTCCATCTGATATTATGATTGTCATCAGTTATTCAAATTTATTAACATTGCTGAGCATTTCCCTTTCATTGCAATACATTACAAGAACACAACCTCTATATAGGGATTCACTTTTATTAATTAAAATGCTGTACTATAATTTTAGGTCACTTAATGAAAATGCAGCCGGCGATGGGGCGATTAGGTTATAAATACAATTCGCAATCCCGCATACCACGTTCGAATACCACTAGGAGCCTTTGTACCTCCAGAACTGCTTACATACAGTTCTGTAGACGAATATTGCGAACTGCCACCCACAGATAAATGGTGTATAATCTCTGAGTGAACCGGCGTGTGACTTAGTGGATAATCTTTGTTTCACGCTCTAGTGAAGTTTCTGACACCAATTCTAATTCTCCTAGATATGTTCCACCCACAGTAGCGTGGTCTATTCCACTATGTGTAGTTTTCCTTTCCTAAAAATTTTAACGATCACCCGCCTTGCTATCTGAATCTGCTTTCCAATTTCCAACTGCCATATAATGTTTAACGTGCAGTCTTGTAACGCGGAAACCAGGTTTTTACCCCCTCCCTCATCCGAATAGGCTAGATATCCTATGTCATTACCTAAGAAACCAGGGTACATTTGATATTAGAAGCCAACTGTTCCAAATTACAATGCCAAGCTCTATGCTATTATCCAGTTAAAGAGACAATAATCACGTCTTTAAAGCTCCGCAAGAACCATGTTATTTCCGCACCTGGATCTATGTTTAGTGACACACCTGAACTGGATTTCATAGTAAACGTATTGTAATGTGTTTTATTCATTCGCATATGTTCAGGCATAATCATCATCAGTTGCAGTATCATCATCGTCAAGTGCTATGCCGAGTGACGTGGGCGATCATGTTTCTCCACAATTTGCGATCTCCAACAGCACGTATGAATTCGCTCGTTGACGTCCTTCAGTGCCATGAATTTTCTCTCGCTGTCTCCTTCTGTTTCTCTTTCCACAAATCTTTACAATTGTTACATTATGTTCTAGCAGTTCTATGCGTTGTCTTCCCATAATATGGCCAAAAATTATGACTACCATTTAATTATACTTCTCAACAAATGTGTTCAGTCAAAGTCATCATCTTCCAATGTTGCCGTCAAGCGTCGTGGGGAGGAAGTGTGATTTAGATAATGTCCAAGTCTGACATTGGTAGCATAGAGTTGGTGTAAATATGTTATTTATTATCTGACAATTTTGTCGGCATAGATATATTTGGATGCCTCTGTATTGATTCTCCAGCTTTTGGTTAATTTATAGTAATATTGTATCTGGTGCATGTTGAACTCAAATTATAAATATGATTTTGCCCTCTTCGTTGTAAAACAGGCACTTATCGTAAACAAATAAAGCTCATTTACTGCCGGCGGATCTGTTTCATCTAAAGTAAAGAGTTCGACATTTTCTGAATGAGTTCTGCCAAGGTTTGCTTCTGTGTATATTCTGTATATGTAGATATTAAATAGCATAGGGGAAAGGACACATCCCTGTCTCATCCCTGTATTGACTGTGAACATATTTTATATACTTTCTTGTGCTCTTACTAATGTCCTTGTATCGCGTAGTCTTCAAGGATGACCCATAATTTATAACTTTGTCTCAAATTTTTCGTATGTTACGACATGCTCAAGCTTTCCCTTTCTCATGACTTGCACAGAGGAAGCGTGCCGTTTTCTTCTGATGCCAGTTCTCTTTGTGAGTTAACTTCTCTCAAGATATCTTCATTGCTTTTTCTATCCGTCCATAGTTTTCTTATCATGTTTCTATAAAACATCCCTAGGTTACTTGGTAACATTTCCTATCAATTGTAACCAGCGCCACAAAGACGGTTGAACGAGGTCGAATTTTTTTGTGTCTACAAATCGAATTGCAGTGCCATCAAAAGTGCAAACCAATGTCCAGAAGGATCATGTAACGATATAAATGGTGTGATTTCGGTTGGGTAAGTTAAAACGTCCAGAAAGCAATGGCAAACTACTGAACGTAAACTTGCACAGGAATCATGAACAGCCAAAAAATGCTGGGGTTGACTGATATGTCCTGTAAAGAATATGCAACAACTTTTCTTTTAAAAATTAAAATGGTCGACACACTGTTATTCATGCATTTGAGAGAGAGAGAGAGAGAGAGAGAGAGAGAGAGAGAGAGAGAGAGAGAGAGAGAGAGAGAGAGAGAGAGAGAGAGATGAGGGGGCAGAGAAAGCGAGGCAGAGAGAGAGAGAGAGAGAGAGAGAGAGGAGAGAGAGAGAGAGAGAGAGAGAGAGAGAGAGAGAGAGAGAGAGTAAAACAGAGTCTGCAGAAGAGGACGGGGAATTTCCAAACACATATAATATTTAATTTATTTCATTGTGCATGTTGTCTGTTTTCTCGTGCCTTTGATCTCCATGTGTAGCATAAACACACATAGACCCACTGCCAACTCATCCCAAGCCCTTGGTAGACTTATTCTTGATTAGTTAGATCTTGCAGGTCATGTTTTCTACAATATGGGGTAGCCAATTTCATCAGCCAACCATCTGGCCCAGAGAAACAACAGATAACTCTATGGACCGCTGAGTGAACTAAAAAGACAATGAAATTCATACAAGAGACAACATTGTAGATATAGATACATTTCAAGCGAGCGAAAGAAGAAGAAGGAGAAGAATCTGCCACCCCCTCCCACCCCACCTTTGTCGTTTCTTACGACATGCATGAAAAGTTATAATGTTATTAATCTTTGCTGTCCTTGTGTGCCTCGATAACACACGGGCGCCATTATGGCTTACTTGAGTAAGCATCAAGATTCAAGTCAAGTTAATAGACCATATTTTTTTTGTACGCAATCTAATGGATTAGTCATAATGCTGTCGTAATCAATATCGATTTTTCTCGTTATCTGTAGCAACGCAGATAACGATTGTATGTTCGTACATTAATTGCTGCATTATTTATTTTATGGCAAAAGTAGCCTTTTGCAAGATGGAAAACATAATGAATAATAAAAAGAAAAAAACTGCAAACTTCGGTGAGAAAAAAAAGTGATGTTTAGAAACCTATACTCAGTGGCAGACAAATCAGGGGTCAGTTTGTTCGATGGTAAGAGAGCACTACTTGCCAGTGATGAATTTGGCCTTCCTTAAATATTAGACAACTTGTATACAATGTTAATGTCCTTTTAGCAACTTTGTCACCTCCTCCTCCTCCTCCTACTCCTCCTCCTTCTCCTCATTATCATCATCAAGTGCCTGCCAGCCGGCGTGGGCGTTCATGTCTCTCCACATATCTCGGTCTTTTGTGTTCTGAATCAACTCTGGTCGCCCTGCGGATAGAGACAGGGCCATGTGAGAAAACCCGGGTCAATGAGGTCTTTCTGGTGACTGCCAATTCCATCGACGATGAACTGTGGTTTTCGTGGAGGACTTTCGTGTTGGCATTCTGGCAGCGGCATTATGCACTGTATACCTGTGCAGGCTGTTATATTGCCGAGACTCCTGTCTATTCCACTTTTCACATTGGACGGTGGGGAGCATTTTGTGTGATATTCACTGGCACAGGAACGGAGCATAATGGGGACGACCCGTTGCCGTGAAGTTGGAACCTCGACTAACTAACTAACTAACTAGCTAGCTAACTAACTAACTAACTAACCAACCAACCAACCAACCAACCAACCAGCCAGCCAGTCAGCCAGCCATCCAGCCAACCAACCAATCAACCAACCAACCAACCAACCAAACAACATCCATCCAGCGTCATTTCTCTTGGTCGGCCTCTGCCTTTCTTCCCCTCGATCTTTCCAGTCGTCACGATGCTCTCCAATGCCTCTCTTTCATCACATGACCAAAGAAAGATGTATGTCTCTTTCTTATTGTTGAATATACTGTTCTAGTTTCAGGCAGTTGTTGTTAGTTACTCTGGCAGTCCAAGGAATTCGCAACATTCATCTTAGGAACCACACGTTAGTTGCTTCCAACGTCTTTCTAATTTATTCATTGTCATTCCAAGATTCACTGCTATATAGCAAAACCGGTTCTATATAGCACTTCAGCACTTTCCTTCTTACATTCAATGATAGTGACTTATTGCATAAGATACTTTTCATTTTCTGAAATGCAACTTTTGTTTGCCCTGTTCTGCTCTTAATCTCTGTTGTGCACCTCCCGTCTAATGTTATTATTTTTATATTTTTGCACTCCCTCGCTATGAACTAATACGTAGTCTATATACACTACTTCTAGTAGTGCTGGACTGAATTTTGCGTGTGGATTAGCTTTCCATATTAACAGTGTCCCTCGCCAACAGGCGAACTCACTCCGACCTCAGATGCACTTGTAATTTACGTCCCCAAGTCAAGGACGATAGATCAACATTTCAGTCCAACTGTCCTGTGTAGGGTTTGAACCCTTTACCTCGGCATCAGCAAACCGGGTGTTTAAGAACATGCATTCTTATGCATTCGGCCATGCTGACCTACGTCTGAAGTTATAAATGTCCCTAGATATTTAAAAATGACCCACTTGGTTAAGAATGTTCCCTCCTATTTCCATTTCACATGGTGGTTTCACATTTTTCTTTGATATCACCATTGTTACTGTTTTAAAAAAAAAATATTTAATGATAGTCCTTTCTTTGCACTCTCTATTACTACAATATCCAACAATTGTTGTAGATCTTTTGCATCATCCGCCACCAAAAATGTGTAATCTGCATAGCATATATTGTTTATATTATAATCTCCGATTAGCATTCCCGACTTCTCTTTGATGTTTCTCATTATTACTTCGCTATAGAGGGAGAAAAGATCCGGTGACAAAACACATCCCTGTCGTACTCCTAGCTTTATTTGTTCACGATTGTCCAATTTATTTCTCACGCTAATTACTGTTACTTGGTTCCAGTAAATAATTTTATTATTCTGAGATCTTTCCCATCAATATCTCCTGGCGACCAGTACTTTTAGACCCAGTGCACCATTACCTATGCTTATATATGCAAGTTAAATATGGACTAAAAGCAGAACAGCAGACTACGCTAAGAAACATCCTAACTAGCAGCGGAGACGTGGTCTCTGAGAAAGTCTGAGAAATACGCAGAAAATACCACAGGCGAACATCAAAACGAACGAGACAGTTCCTTAATAAATAATAAACACCGTAAATATACATAGACATCCGAAATATTTTTGAGCACGTCGTGAGGAGAAATAAATTTAAAACTTAGCGACAACTGGCAAACTTAATGGGGAAAAGAGTAAGGCGATGACAGAGAGATAAATACCCGAATGGCTTGGCATCATGACACAAGAACACAGACCTGATCTAAGACTAGTGGTTATGTGAGATGCCGAACCATAACTGCACATATCAGCACGGCACATGATGGTGATTATAATGATGATTATGTATACACTACTGTGACATGGCCGGCTCCGTGGCGATTGTGTTAAGGACGCGGTTCGTGATCCCTCACACCCGTGTTCGAAACATAGCTGTGCATGATTTGGCAGCAGACCGCGTTCGTTGGTAATTATACGATATGGCATGAGTACCGGTCGTTCAGAAAGCAATGGTAAACTACCGAACGTAAACTTGCCTAGACATCACAACAGCAAAAATACCGGTGTTTACTGCAACGTCCTGTAAAGGATATGCGATTGTGACATGACACTGTCTGAATGTGGTTAACTCGCTGACTTCTATTTCTTCTTCCGATCCTTCCCCTCACCACCCTCCTACTTCTTCCTCTTCTACACAAGACAGCCCTTTTGCATGTATCAAAATAAATATTTCCCTAGCAGGATGTGGCCATCACAACCGACATCTCTTCATCATCATC
Organism: Cepaea nemoralis; assembly: GCA_014155875.1. Taxonomy (NCBI): domain Eukaryota; kingdom Metazoa; phylum Mollusca; class Gastropoda; order Stylommatophora; family Helicidae; genus Cepaea; species Cepaea nemoralis. Next base: position 81,595 of record JACEFZ010004364.1, on the reverse strand, counting down.
GTCAGGTGCCATGGACGGTCATATTTCGCCATCTTACACGATCACCAGAGTCGTGGATCAGCTCAGTATTCTTGTCTCGACCATGCCACATGGTCCAGCCATCCAGGTATTTACTTCTCTGCCTTCCCCTTGTTCGTTTCCCCTCAATCTTGCCAGTTGTCATCAAGCTCTCTAGCCTCTAAAGTCGGAGTGGGTTCGCCTGAAGGCGAGGGACACCGGTAAAATGGAAAGCAAACCAACACGCAAATTTCATTCCCTTATTTTTTTAACCAGTGTGTAAGAACTACGCTTGAGTTTAAGCGAGCGAAAAAAAAGAAAAAAAGAATCAAGCTCTCTAGTTTATTTCTTCTCATAATCCCTGTCCTGTTGGCTATTTGTGATTTACAAGGCAAAGTTCAGTTGTTTGCCATCGTTTTCTGAAGGAGAAGTCAACATTTCAGTCCAGATGATCGACGTGTGAAACAATCCCATCACACTGCAATTTTTATGTTAAGTAGTTTGCCAATCCAATGATCTCTGAACAGAAAACAAGATTAAAATAGAAAAGTTGAATGTGATAAGGAACGAATATTTCAAATACAAACCATGTTGAAAGCGCAAAACAAAATCTTATATTGTAAAATTCTTAACGTAGTTTACAATGTATAATTATGAATAAAATGAAATAAAATATATAAAATCATTACGTAATTTTATATAATTTAATTATAATAATTAAAATAAACATTGAAATGTATTTGCATGCTAAATACATTTTTGTTTCCGTCATTGTTCGGAATCCGTGAATTTATGTAACTCCCGCCTGTCATGTTTCTACAGATGTTCGTGGTTATCTTGAAAGCTTCAATTATTTCTTTGTTGTTTAGAGGATGTAGGGAAATTACATTTGTTCAAACAGTATAGTGGTGTTCTCACAGGAAGTGTAGAGTTAAATGCTTTTGTTGTAATCTTACTCACAAAAACCGCATTGGATTACAACGTGATTTGGACCAACTTTTGTCTTCAACTTTTTCTATCGCACGAAGTGGACTTCACGACTAGGAGTAGGACTCCTCTAGTCTAAGAAACAGTTACGTAAGGTGAAGATAGGAATTAAAAGTTGTATTAGTGGATCTTATCTATCTCTAGAGTTTCTGATTCGCTTTACTTATCAATGTGGAGCTCATGGAGAGAACTGAACTAACTTGCCATAAATCATAACCAAGTGATTAATCACAATCACAAACAAACGTTTGTGAATAATATTTAATAATGTAGGAGACATTCACAAACGGCTGGTCACGTGACATACGTTTGACTGCATTATTAATGTTTGTGGAACTATCATTGTGTCTTCGGTAGTTTAGTGGTTAGTATCTCTGCCTGTAACGCGGGAGACTGGAGTTCGACTCCCCGCCAGCAATTAAAAAAAAAAAAATTTGTAATAAAAAATATTCAACATTATGAACCAAAATATAGAACTGAGAAACTCGAAGCTTGTAAATAAAGTGTGCTCTATGGATCCGCGGAAGCTGCAAGGGGGGGGGGGGGGGGGGGTGCAAGCCCCCCAGGCATCGATAAAGTAATCATCGACGGAGTGATTGAGAGTCGGAATTGATGAATCCAATAGATGTCTTTGTTTAATGTGAATTTTATTTGCCAAATAAAATATCACTTGACGTAGAGTGTGTCCTTGTCGACAATTATCGTCTTTGTGAGGTTTGAAGAAGAAGAACTTGCAAACAAAAGACAGAGAAGAAGAGAGAATAATAGAGTCTTCTGAAGCCAATCGACGGCAGTAGTAAATGTCACGTGACCAGCCGTTTGTGAATAATGCACGAGACATTATTAACAAACGTTTGTTAATAAAGTCTCCCAAATCATAAACACATTTCCAAGTTCACAGCCCATTTGTGCTACGGTGGATATACATGGCACATTTATCATATCCTTTTACAGGATGTCACAGTCAACACCAGCATTTTTTGCTGTTGTGATCTCTTGGCAAGTTTACTCTCAGTAGTTTGCCATTGCTTTCTGAACGACCAGCACCCATACCATTTCATAAAAAACCAACGCATGATGGTCTGCTGCCAAATTGCCTGCAGCTGTGTTTCAAATGCGTGTATGCTGGATTATGAATTGTGTCCTTAACCCCTTTGTCACAGAGCCGACATCATGATAATGATTCCAGTAAATCAATCTGGAGTGGAGGTTCAGTTTGTTTAAGTCTTAGGCTGTAGCTGGACATACAAGGTAAACGAAATAGAGGAAGATATAAAACATATCAAGAAGTAGAATAGCATAGGGAGGGCATGGACGGAGCTGCACGAAATAGACAAGGATCAGACTTCACATGGAGATAGTTGGTTGAGGACCTATGCCTCAATAGGGAACAAAGGGTGAAAGACGAAGTCGCATTGTAATTTGTTATGCCAAAAAGTGAACCTTATTTTTATTTTGAAGTGATTATTCTTAATCGAATTACGAATAATACTGAGCATTATTCATATTCAAAGGCTGGTCACTTGACGTCATCGGGACATGTGTTTGACTATATTATAAATATTTGTTGAGCTATCATCATGTCCTCAGTAGCATAGTGGTAAGTATCTCCGCCTGTCACGCGGGAGACTGAGGTTTGATTCCCCGCCGGCGAGAAAAATTTTGTTTTCATTTTTCAGAAATTAATTAGGTAAAACCGACTTTTTAATAAAAAATATTAAACATTATGAACTAAAACATAGAACTGAGAAACTCAAAGCTTGTGAATAAAGTGTGCTCTATGAATCTGCGGAAGCTGCCGGGTGGTGCATCCCCCAGGCAGCAACGGAGTGATCGAGTGTTGGAATCGATGGATCCAATAGATGTCTTTGTTTATTATTTGCCAAATGAAATATCGCCCCTGAATCAGCATATCGCAACTAGCATAATCACCTAATTAGGCCCTGTAAGGGATACTTTTTGCAATAAATAATTTGGGACCTTTATTCGGAAGAGTGCCCATTTTTTAAAATCGCAATACCATCTATGGGATTTAATTTAGTGTAGAAATCTCTCGCGACCAAATACTGCAATAGCATCCCCATGTTTATGAGCCCGAGTACAGAATGGGTGACTCATTGCAAATTACGGATAATTCAGCAGAATTAAACTTGCAACAGTGAACACTCCTATTTAAATTAACCACCTTCTTACTGGCTCAAACTAAAATTGACTAGTGCAATTCGATTATGAATAACGCTCAGTATAATTCGTAATTCGATTACGAATAACGCTCAGTATTATTCGTATGAATAATTCAATTACGAATAACGCTTAGTATTATTCATATGAATAATTCGATTACGAATAACGCCTTCCTTTTTATTTAGTTATTTTTATTTCTAGTTTGACATTTTTTTATAAACTTAAGAAAACAATCCTAGATAACAGTTAACAGTAATGCTGACAAAATGAAATCCAACAGTCAGTGTCTACATGGAGGAGCAGCTGGCCGAGTGGCTAGAATACCAGATTCTCCTTCAGGAGACCCGGGTTCGAATCCTCGGTAAGGTGTGTTTTTTTTTTTCTGTCGAGGGCAAAAAGAAAACTCTAACCTGCACAGTTTGCGACCACTGCACTAGCCTAGGTGGCCTTAATTCCTCAGCTCAAGGACCCTTCCCCCCCCCCCCCCCCCCCCCCCATACACTGCAAGGTACTGATATTGGCAGTAATTGACAGTTATGACAGTGCCTACATGAAGTCTGTCCTGTGTCAGTTATAAGAGGAGATACATTATTTGTGTATTCACTACAGTGACAGGAAACTTTATTGTCCCTTATGATAAGCACAGTAGGTTATTATAGTGTTACTTTTGATGCTTCTCTGTGGCATTCAGTAACACCCATAAATTCACATTTCCCTTTAATTTATTTTCAGGTTACTGAGCAACTTAGAACTCCCTTAAAATGGCAGAAAGGCCAGAAGATTTAAATCTACCAAATGCTGTAGTTGCACGGATAATTAAAGATGCGGTAAGTTCAGCCATTCAAGTTTCCGGATCAATGGATGAAGTAATATATTATGTGGCTTACCTTTGTGTGAGTTTGTCTTCCGGCACTGGCATAATAGTATAAGCTGCAACAATTGATGACAAAGTGAATGCAAGAATCTACCAATGCCAGCCCAGTCTTTGCAGACTACAAAAATGTGTGGGACAGAAATGGAATAAGCCTGCAAACAAAGCTGAAAGTCTACAAAGCAGTTGTATTATCCACACTGCCATATGCTTGTGAAACCTGAACTGTTTACCAGTGACACGCCAGGAAATTAAACCACTTTCACAGTCTGCCTAAGGAAGCTATTGAAGATTAAATGGCAAGACAAGATCCCAGACACTGAAGTCTTAGAATGTGTGTCCATGCCCAGTATCCACACTCTACAAATGAAGAATCAGATTCACTAGGTTGGTCACTTGACTCGCATACCAAATCACAGGCTCCCTGAAAAATTTTTTTACGGCCAGCTGCGCTGTGGTAAACGCTTCCAGGGTGGCCAGAGGAAATGCTTTAAAGACACTGAAGATCTCTCTAAAAGCTTTTGGAAAAAGAATACTACAGTCATATCTGACAGTTAAGAATTCACTTGATGGGTCTCCAGAAGAGCTGTGGGGGACTTGTGGCTTAATGAGAATGGCATTGGGCTGCCAAGAGTAGACATCCGGGCAGCTTTGGCATCAGTAACAACAAAATAAAATAACCTATTAACATGATGAATGTAGACTGAAGTACCAGTGCACAGATTAAGCTGTAGGTTAGTTAGCATGGCTAAATGGATAAGAACACTTAGTCTTAAACTTCTGGTGTGTTGATGTCAATAGCTGACTCAACCCCTGCACTGTTCAGTTGGACTAAAATGTTGACTTCTCGTCCTTGACTTGGGGGCGTAAATTTCAAGAACCTCTGAAGTCAGAGTGGGTTCGTCTGATGGCGAGGGACACTGATAATAGGGAAAGCTATTCCACATGCAAAAATCAGTCCACTGGACTAGAAGTAGTGACACACGTGTGGATTATGCTTGAGTTCAAAGCGAGTGTGCATAAATAAAGTTTAAGCTAACTATCTAAGAACTGTCACATGCAGACTACAGGGCAATATGTTGTCTGACTTATTGAATGAGTGTCCACAAGGAGATGGGAAATCAGAACCTTGATCGGGGCAGCTGGTCAATATGTATGGTCTGACTTATTGAATGAGTGTCCTCAAGGAGATGGGAAATCAGAACCTTGATCGGGGCAGCTGGGCAATATGTATGGTCTGACTTATTGAATGAGTGTCCACAAGGAGATGGGAAATCAGAACCTTGATCGGGGCAGCTGGGCAATATGTATGGTCTGACTTATTGAATGAGTGTCCACAAGGAGATGGGAAATCAGAACCTTGATCGGGGCAGCTGGGCAATGTGTTGTCTGACTTATTGAATGAGTGTCCACAAGGAGATGGGAAATCAGAACCTTGATCGGGGCAGCTGGGCAATGTGTTGTCTGACTTATTAAATGAGTGTCCACAAGGAGTTGGAAATCAGAACCTTGATCGGGGCAGCTGGGCAATCTGTATTGTCTGACTTATTTAATGTGTGTCCACAAAGAGTTGGAAATCAGAATCTTGAGCTGTGGTTGAGAAATTACAATGTCTGTCTGAAGCTCAGAAGGCACAGGTTTGAATTCAACATAGGTCTGGAAATGGCCCCAAGATGTATTGGTATTTATGTTACATGTCTCTCTGATGTCTTGGGTAGTTAGATAGCACACCTAGCCTTCCCAGATAAGGAGGTCCTGCATAGATGTGCACATAAACAATTCCACAGCAGTTAGATATGGTCACTGCCCTGACAAAATTGTTTGGAAACAAACACCAAACCTCAGGTCCGGTATGGCATCACATTGATGTTGGACAAAAGGATGTATTCATCCGACATACAGGACTTCACGCTGGAGTTCACAGCCAGCGAACACAAGCAAGCAAGCTAGCTAGCCTGTTACCTTCGATGGAATCTGTCTAGAGGCAGTAAACCTTACACAAATGCATGCTAAAGCTGGACACACTGACCTTTGCGGTGCATAACTAGCTGTGACACTCACTATGAAAGAGGAGCAAAGAAGTTCTAGGAAGGAGGCTGGCTCATCATCTGCCTTGAAACTTCAACCTTTTATGTTGCGTGTCCATGACATGACTTAACATGATGTGACATAACTTAACATAATGTGATATGACTTAACCTAACCTGATGTGACTTAACATAATGTGACATGACTTAGCATAATGTGACATGACTTAACATAACGTGACTTCTTGCAGATTCCAGACGGTGTCAACGTGTCCAAGGAGGCAAGACTGGCTATTTCCAAGGCTGCCAGTGTCTTTGTGCTGTACGCGACATCATGGTATGTGCTTATCACTTCGTTACATGTAGACTTCTTTGTAATGATGTTTATCTTTTAGGCATCTGGCCTTGACATTCATCTTGTTGTGATCGTATTGTTGATGACTACATGGTCACGCAAGTTCTCATGATGAACCCAACCACTGTTTTGTAGATTCTCTATAATTCCATACAGCTTGGAGTTTAAGGTTGATTTAGTGGACCAGTATATATGTACATAGTAAAGCAGAGAGATGAAATCTTAGTATGGTTTTATTCAGTCTGTATTGTGCTCTATTCTGAGGCCATTAGTGGCCTGAATTTCTTAAAGCTCTTACCATATGTTTTCTTATTTTATCTATCTATCTTGTCCCCAATTTTTGTCTACAGTGCTACTAAGTAGCTGTATGATTCCACCTTGAAGTGAGGTTTCACCAAGGAAGATCATGTTATCATCTTTTTTATTTATTCTCATCTTGTCTTTCCCCTATGAATTTTCCAACTTGGTTGTTTTGATCTCACATCCAGGGTGTTTAATTTTTCTTGCATCTTTTCAACTGTTTATGAACTCTTGTGCTGATATCGTTCCAAGATGCAAGACTTCCTAGAATCTTCTCTTTTGCTCTCTGCCGTCATCTCTTTTCTATTACTCTTAGCAGTTTTTTCATTATATTACACACAGCTCTTCTCTGTTTGTGAGATAGGCTTAGAGTTGTGACTGGTATCTTCTGTTTGGTATAGTCATGTAATCTCAGTGCAAAGGCTGACTCAGTAGTTTCCTTGCTTATTCCAGTTGCATAGTGGAAAGGCAGACAGACATTCATAATGATGTGTTTATTCAGTCTGTTATACCTCACCCTGAAGTGAAGAATAATGACCCATCCCTGCTGGTCAGTAGTGTAGTAGTGACCCTTGGGTTGATTCTCTGCCTGACAACCTCGATAGCTGTCTTTTCCTTAAAGTGTGGGACTTTGTCCTATTTTATTCACATTTTCTTTTGTTTTGCAAGTTTTCTGAACATTTAACACCAGACTGAATCAGTCTTTATGATTGCCTATAAATTTATTCTTTGGAAATTAGTGTGGTGGTTTCCTCTTACCTTCCACACGCCTGATATAGAATGAGCTAAAAGCCGTCTCTACTGTGAACTATATCACAGTTAACCTTTTTAAGTGTTATTGCTTCATTTTGTTTAAAGCTGTATGCTTGATGTGAAGTTTTATTTTTCACAAAATTTTGTTTTGGTTTTGTTGCAGTTCCAACAATTTTGCTCTGAAGAACAAACGAAAGACCATCACAGCTCAGGACATACTGAGTGCCATGGAAGACATGGAGTTTGAGCAGTTCATAGAACCACTTCAGCAGTGCCAAGAAGGTGAGTGCTCTCTTCTTTCCCCACCATTGAGTGTCTTTTAAAGAATATGAAATTTCACAGCTTGTGATTGGGGTAGTTGTGATTGGCCGAATGGGTAAGATTGCTTGTTCTTAAACATCTGATGTGCTCATGCCGAGGTAGCAGGTTCAACCCCTACACCCGTCAGTTGGACTAAAATGTTGACTTCTTGTCCTTGACTTGGGGATATAAATTACAAGTACCTCTGAAGTCAGATTATGTTTGAAGTCAGATTGTGTTTGCCTGACCAGGGACACTGGTAATAGGGAAAGCTAACCCACATGCAAAAATCAGTCCAGTGCATAGAAATAGTAGCACATATATGGACTACGCTTGTGTTAAAAAAGCGAGCGAACATATTTACAAAATTCTTCTTCTTCTTCTTCTTTCGTTCGCTTGAAATATGTCTATATCTGCAATGTCGTCTCTTGCATGAATTGAACTGTTTTTTTCAGTTCACACAGTGGTCCATAGAGTTTATATTCCACTGTCGTCTCTCTAGGCCAGAAGGTTAGCCTAGATATGTTATATTTTGGGCAGTCTTGAAGTATGTGCTCTGCTGTCTGCGACGCCAATCCACATGTGCACATGGCTGATTCACCAATCTTGAATTTTGTATACATGTGGTTGCGTAATCTATTGTGTCCTGTTCTGAGGCGCAGAATAATGACTTGTTCTGGTCTGTCCATAATGTGGTAGTCATCTTGAGCAGGTTTTGGTGGCTTTCTGACTGATTTGATCATTCTTTTCTTTTGGTGGTATGTAACGGGCACATCAGGCTGTTCCTCTTTGGCTCCTTCCTTAGCCAATTGATCAGCTCTGTCGTTTCCGGGTACTCCACAGTGGGATGGTATCCACTGTATGGTGACTTTATGCTGACTGCTAAGTTCAGAAAGTAGTGTCCTTAGTACTGGCAATTTCCCAGAGAGGAGCGCCTCGAGTACTGATTTTGCATCTGTTAGTAGCACCACAGGTTGAGTACCATTCCTGTTATTTAGTAATTTCTCTGTTGCTATCTTGATTGCCTCAATTTCGGCATCATAGTTATGGCAGTACTTTCCTGTCGGTACTCTGGCTGTGTCCCTAGTATTATTTGGGTATTCTATGTACATTCCCGCTCCTCCATTTCGAACAGCATTTTGTGCTGACCCATCTGTGTAGACTCGGATCCAGAGGTCCTGTGGGTATTCTTCATCAAGGAAGCTGAGAGTGGCTGTTCTGTGCTGCACACTGTTCTGTTCTTCCTTGTCAAATATTCCTCTCACTTTAGTCTGGATTTGTAACGATAGTCTATGCTCATCTTTCCATGGAGTTCGCTCTGGAATAGTTGTTAGGGGAATACCAACTGTGGGCAGATCAGTGGTTTCTCTGCAGAGTCGTTTGGCCTGGTGGATAAAACTACTTCTTTTCAACCGCCCCATAGCTAGGTTTTCAAATCTGTTCTTCATAGGGTGGCCTGGCAAGCTGAGGAACTTTTCTGCTTGTATTAGCGTTTTCGTATCTCTGCGCTCACTCAGTGCCTGTGTCCTCCCCATCTTCTCCATTTCCACTATAGGGGTTGATCTCATCCCTCCTGTGGTGACTCTAAGTGCTTGATTTTGCACCTTGTCCAGCTCTTGTAGTGTGGTATTTGATGCTGAACACCACGCAGTTGACCCATATTCCAGGTGTGGTCGTATGCTCTGTTGGTAAACTTTGCTAAGTATTTTCGTACTGGCTCCCCATGTGGTTCCACTTAGCTTTCTCAGGATGGCTATTTTCCTTCTGGCTTTTGCTACTGCTTTGTTGATGTGCTTTCTCCATGTCAGCTTGCCATCAAATGTTACTCCAAGGTATGTTGGTTCTTTATCTTCTCTTAGGGGTGTTCCATTTATCTGGATGATCCCTGCCTTTTGTTTTGGAGAGAGGGTAAATAGGGTTGTGCTGCACTTGTCAGTGTTTATGCTGACACACCATCTATTTGCCCATACAGAAAATGTATCTACAGCTTTTTGTAGCAATCTGGTGGCCACTGATGCATATTCATTTGTGCTCCATAGAACCAGGTCATCGGCGTACATTGCCGCTTTAATTCCATGCGGTAGGTGAGCAACAAGATCATTGATGAAGATTAGAAAAAGTGTGGGGGACAAGACTCCGCCCTGGGGGACACCGTGACGCAGTAGTACTTTCTTGCTCTTGAGTCCGTCTATCTGTACTCGGGCTCTTCTGTTGTGCAAGTATGCTTTCACCCATTTGTACATTCTTCCATTGACTTTGCAGTTTCTCAGTTTCTTCATCAGACCTTCTTTCCAGACTTTGTCAAAGGCTTTTTTCAGATCTATCCATGCCGCAAGCACCAGCTTCTTCTCTTGGAATGCATCCTCAATTTCTTGAGAGAGGTAGGTTGTCTGATCTTCCGTAGAGTAGCACTGCCTAAAGCCAGCCTGCTGTGGCACAAGGATGTTTTTACTTTCAATGTACCACTGCAGTCTGTGATTGATGATGCGCTCCAGTGTTTTGCAGAGACAGCTGGTGAGGCTAATTGGTCTGTAGCTAGAGGCAATGGAACCATCTTTCCCTGATTTTAGGAGGGGTATCATGATTGCTTCTCTCCAGGCTTGTGGAACACTGCCTAAGGTCCAGCTGTTATTGAAGATCTGCAAATTTACAAAATAAAGCTTGTGGTTCTGTTAATTAATATTAGGGGATGTTTCTAAGGAGTCACGGTTATTGTACACTGTACAACCTTCATGTAAAACATTACAATGGCTTGGAAAGAACACTGATGGGAGACATGGTTTCTAAAGAGTCACGGTTATTGTACACTGTACAACCTTCATGTAAAACATCACAATGGCTTGGAATGAACAGTGATGGGAGACATGGTTTCAGAAGAAGTGACAGGAATTGACCAGCATGCAGATGGACACAGGACATTGCAGACATCTTGGGCATAAAAATGCATCAGGCCAGAGAACTGTAAAGGGGTCAAGAATATTTTTGGCGGGATGTGGTGACGTTTTACAACGGACCTGCTACATGACGTTGATGACCTTGCCTTCATAAGTGATTCATTTTTCTCCAGTAGATAACACAAGGAGAATCTCAGTGCAGCACACAAAAGATATGAATACACAACATAAAATCATTTTAGTTTTTGTTTGTGGTCAAGGATCACTCATTGCACATGTTTATCTCCTTATGTGCCAGAACTCGTCCCATAGATCACACAAGAATCTCAGCACAGTTCACGGACGCTGTGGCATCAGCGATGATACCAATGTATGTATATCAAAGCCACTGCACTGCAGTGGCACCTGGCCGTCTTGGCAGACGATAGTTTGTCACATTGTACTTCATAAAGGCTTAGTAACTACAACCCATAGTGGGAACCAGGGATGGAGTTATACCTCTCTCCACAACACAAATCCTGGACTGAATTGTAGAGACCATGTGTTTCCCATGCAGCATGATCCCTCTCTTGGCCTGCCTAGTTTACTCCAGAGGAAAGGTCACACCAAGACATCTTGAATCAACCAGAATCAACCATACTATACATACTCATTTCTGCATAGGTGTTATGATGTTTGGAAGTTAGTCTAGACAGCTGCCTATTTGGCTTGTTCATGCTCAGGGATATTCAGCATACACACAGTTCCTCCAAGTTTTTGGCACTTTTCTGAGAAAACCAGATATCTGATCCTCAATACCAGGATAGGAGAGGGTATACCATCCTTTCCTCATTGGCTTCAACCTACATACCATCCTTTTCTCATTGGCTTAAACCTACACGGTCCACTCTGAATAAAACCAGGTTTGTACAAACCAGAGGCAGGCGTTGTTACCTCAAGGCTAGTTCGCACCCTTGAAAAATCCATCACGTGAAACAAATCCCAATTATAACCTAGAAGGGTTGGACAGGGTGTTACTTTCTTATTTAACGGAAAAATAAGAACTGCATGAGCTACATACTGCACCAGTGAGGCCCAGAATTGGGCGTATGCAGGTGCTAAAAATACTTCCATCATCATAATCAAGTCTTGCTGACAGACTTGGATTTAATCTTCTCATGTGGTTAAAAAAATTAAAGACTTTCTGGTATTTCTGAAAGCTGCCATAAAAGATGATAATGAAGTAGGTTAACATGAGCTTCTTATGATAGGCTGATATTGACCTACTTCATTATCAAATTTTATTCCAACTTGTTGTTTCCAGTATATATTTGTTTTACAAGTCTAAGGTCCTTCCCATCAATTTAGTTAGTTAGTTAGTCAACAGATCATCATCATTGCACATCGAACCATTCAGTTCATAAGTGCTCGGATGCCCTCCTCAGCAAATTCCGCAGCATGTAGCGGCTCACGACACCAGTTATGTGTTGGTTTATCAATCTTCTTTGGCTTCATGCGTAGTGTTCTTGTTTGGCCACACCTCTTTTAATTTGCTGTTCTCGCAGTCTGACCATGGTTGTAGATTCCGTCATCACTTGGTTCTCGCAAGTCTTACTTCTTGTAGAGCATTCAGAATGTCAGCCTGGTCCATGGCGCGTCTGCCCTCCACAGTAGCCTTACCTGTGAGCTTGTCAGCCCGCTCATTTCCTTGTACTCCCGCATGCCCTGGCACAAAGATGAAACTAATCTTTGCCAGCCGAGACAGCTCCAGAGACAGCAACCACTCTCTTCGAATCCACCCCATCTCTATCCTCTTGAGCATGTTCATTGAGTCGCTAAATAAACATGCCCTAGTGAATGTCTGTGTCTCGAGTCATGTTATTGCTTTACTTAATGCCATGACTTCCATAGTCAGGCTACTTGTGGTCACAACAAAAGCACCAGAGTCCTCCTTCACAATTCTCCCTCCGGCCGAGGGAGGCCATCAATTTGTAAATCTGCAAGCTTCTTTTTCATGTCGACATGTCTTACTTGATGGAAAACCTTTGTGTAATGAATGAAGCAAAGATGTATGTCTTTGTGTACTTCTATCAAAAGCTCCATTAATGTTGTCAGCAAGTACACATTTGTTGCACCCTTGCCTTCTACAAACCCACATTGTTACACACACTATGGTAAAGTTTAATTCAATGTTTTCATGACTAATTTATTTGTCCAGCTTTCCGGGCAGAGAAGTTGGAGAAGAAGAAGGATAAAACCCACAAACCAGTGCCTGCAGCAGCTCCGCAGATAGAGGAGGACGTCGATAACACGGAGGACGTCAGTGAAGATGAAGGCAGTGGAGGGAGGAAAACGGGAGAAGCACATCAGTCAGATGATGACAATGAAGATTATATCATCACAGTTAACAATGATCTGGAGAGCGAGAGCGGAAGTAGCCCAGAGATGTTGGATTCTGGCGACTAGTTCTGTACACATTTATTCTTTAGTATTCGTGTTTGTATTTCTGTACGCTTTTCTTGTTTTGTAAAATAAACCAACTCCGTAAGTAATTATTCAGGTTCTAGAGGAAATGGCTGGTGGCTACGCTACGAGACTCAGGTTGTACTCTGTTGTAAGGCCAGATTGGTTATGAAGGCAAATAACATTGAGGAAAATGAAATATTTTGGGCATGTAAAGAAACATGAAACCAAAGACCGAGATCTGTGGAGAGTCATGAATGCCTACGCCAGCTAGAATGGCACTTGATGATGATGAAAGGCAAATGAACGTCTGGAAAATATTGTGGTGGTGGAAGGCCTACTGGGGAAGCTGAGAATAGGAAGACCTGTCACAAATGGCTTCAAGATGTAATGGTTAATTTACACATGAGTCTGTCTCGAGTGCTGTTAGTTGATCAAATGATGGGGCAGCACCCTTCATTTTTGTCTTGTTTTGTAAAATGTAAATGTGTCTTGTCATAGGGAATTGATTGTACAGTGGTAATTTGATGGCAAGATGTGCATGTGCAGCCAATGTTTAAGTTCATATTGAAATAAACTTTAAAAAAACAAAACAAGATATTTTTATTGTTCATAAGAACTGCAATCATTTCAGCTGGAGGTAAACGTGGATGCCTCAGTCTCCTCGGGCTAACATCAAAGCACGTACTCTGGTTGTTTCAGTAGCACTTCATTTGTGTGTTTCAAGTGGCCCATTAGATGTTTCAGCATCACTTCATTCATGTATTTCCAGCAGCCCATTAGATGTTTCAGCAGCACTTCATTCATGTATTTCCAGCAGCCCATTAGATGTTTCAGCAGCACTTCATTCATGCATTTCCAGCAGCCCATTAGATGTTTTAGCAGCACTTCATGTATTTCCAGCAGCCCATTAGATGTTTCAGCAGCACTTCATTCATATATTTCCAGCAGCCCATTAGATGTTTCAGCATCACTTCATTCATATATTTCCAGCATCTCATTAGATGTTTCAGCAAGTACAACTTCATCTTATATTCATAATCATTAAGTGCCATCTCCACTTTGAAGGTTGCCTGTAATGACCGACATTTTCTGTCCTGCATCTCCACAGTGCTTTCATACAGACTACTTCACTGACTTCTTCCCATCCATCTAATTTCTTCCAGTTTGTCTTTAATATTGCCCACCCTCATGTAACTTTAGGGAGCCTCGGTAGCATAATGGATAAACACTAGCCTGCCGAACAGGAGATCATGGATTCAATTCGCAGCTGGGCGAATTTGGATTTGTCAAAATTGACCTGGTCGACCCAACATAAAATGTGGACCAAGAATGCTTTGGGAAGTAAAGGTTACCAGGCATGGCATGATACTGACCTCATCAACCATCGAGTGCAGATTGGTGTATTAAAAATATGGGCCTGGCACTGTATGCCAAGTGCACCTTACTTACTTACTTTACTTACTGTAACTTTGTCATTCTCTCCAACATATCCTGTAATAAGATGTGCCTCTTTGTATGGCCAAAGTATCTTAGACTTGAATTTAAGCGCAGAAGACACAAATAATATGTTGCACAGTTTATTGCCTGGCATATTTCGCTGCATCTTAACAGGTGCATACTTGCAGAGTTATATGAAGTGAATAATATGATATGACATGTAACTATGCAGCATGCACCTGATGAGATGCATGCGAAATATGCCAGGCAATAAATCACGCAATATCTTGTTGGTGGCTTTTGTGTTTAAGTTCACTAAGGAAATAATTGTTTTGAATATCTAGATTTCGATCTCATTCAGAAGCAAAATCCAACGTATCATAAACAAGTCTAAAGATAAGCTAACGAACAACTCAGCCAACCAAGAGAAGAAAGGAGGCTTCTCTGGAAAAGGTATACAGGGAAGCCCACAAGAAGACTGGATCTCAGTCTTACTTCTTTTCAGCCAGCGAAATCTCTGGATGTGGCACCCGGAATGTTAGAACTATGAAAGGCAGCACAGGTAGTAGAAGAAATCTTAGAGATGGGTAATATGGGGAAAACATGGAGCAGGCGGAGGAGATAGAACGTCATGTTGCGAATTAATTGAGGGCCTATGCTCTGATAAAATATCTTCAGGAGTCTCCATGGTGAAGTGGCCAAGCCGCCTGACTCGGGCTCTGAGGGTTGTGGGTTCGATTCCGGGCCACGCCCTTCATTTCATGAGTGCATTTTTTCTGAGACTCACAAGGGTCGTCGCTGGAGCTATAAAGTTCATGCTTTGTGCAACGCTTTCTGCACTGCGGAAAGAGACTGAGCCATATGGGATAAAAACCTGGTGCAATTAAGTCGACCCTGTCGACTTTTAAGTGACTTTTTAAGCTCCGAAAAAGAGGATAAAGGGCAAAAGACGACAATCTTACTTGGTAATGTTTTCTTCAAGTCTATTTTTCTTTTTGAGTAAACTTTTGTTGCGCTCATTTTGAACTTGAGTATAGTCCATACACACTACTTCTAGCAGCACTGGACCGAATTTTGCGTGCGGATTACCTTTTCCCTGTTACCAGTGTCCCTGGCCATCAGGCAAACTCACCCCGACTTCAGAGGAACTTGTAAGTTACGTTCCTAAGTCAAGGACAAGAATCCAACATTTTAGTCCATCTGATCCGTGTAGGGGTTTGTCGAATCCCTTACCTCAGCATCAGTACACCAAATGTTTAAGAACGTGCACCCTTATTCATTCAGCCATGCTGACCATCTCTTTTTATTTTGTTTTGAAAGAAGTTTCTTACAAACAACAAAAACCCAAGAATAGTCCAGATGTCTTTATATGAATACTGTTTATAATACACACACAAGGCAGAGAATATCATGTCATGTACGTAGAATATATGCAAAGTGACACTAACACAAATGCACCACGTATACATAGAAGCTATACCAGGTTTACGTCATGTTTACACAACATATGCAGCTGGCAGGAATATTTTTACAACTTGTACAACTACAAAGAACAGTGACTACATAGAACTACAAAGAACTGTGAAACTATAATGTATTCTTACTTACATGAACTGTGCCTCTTCTCCAATATATAATAAGGAGATGTGCCTATTATCTGGGTAAAGTATCTAGACATTCATCTCATTCATTAATTTTGGCTGCAAAATTTGATTCACGAGCAAATCTGGAGGCCACATCCGCATGACTGAATGGTCAAAAGCTCTCACAATTAAAACTTCCGTTGTGTTGATGGTGAGGTAGCGGGTTCAATCCCTTCTCATCCTTGACTTGGGGATGTAAATTACATGTACTTCAGAAGACGGGGTAGGGTAGCCTGATGGTGCAGGACACTTGTGGTGGTAATAGTGGGTTTCGCGTGATGGCCACGGACATGGTAATAGGGAAAGCTAGCCCACGTGCAAAAACCAGCCCAATGTGGACTATTTTCTTTATGGACCACAGTAATTATACAAGAGACAACACTGTAGGTACAGACAACCAACTTCGAGCAAACGAAAGAAGTGGATTCTTACTTTGCACACATATATCTCTCTAAGTACTCCAGCTTTTTCTAGATCACACAAGGGGAAACTCAGTGCAGTGCACAAACTTGTAGCATGGATGGATTCAAATGTGCATACCAGTACATACCACATACCATGCATACCACACATGTACATTTTTGTGGATAGCTTGTCTGGGCACTGGACTGTTCAGTTGTCCTTTCTGAGGTTTTCACACCTATCTGAGAAGACTAGATGGGGCACTGGACTAGTCAGTTGTCTCTTTGCACTTTCTAACTGTTGGATGTTTACTGTACAACATGCATATCTTCCTTCCTAAGTTTTTCACACCTATCTGAGAAGACTAAATGTTTGATCCACTACCTCAGAATTAGGGGGGATTTACACCACCCTGTTCCTGTTTTATAAAAATCAACATCATGAATTGAACTGGGTCGGCACAGGCCAGAAGTAGTCGTCATAATCTCTGAACTACTCCGCTGCCTGCACAGAATGGATGTTCATGCTTTCTGACCAGATAGTTCAGTAAAGGTCCTTCTTCCACACCAGGAGGATGGCTGGGCATATTGTGTTAGCGCCATATTTGTATAGAGCAAGCAGCATCAGTGGCTGATGTGGGCAGTATCAGAGCGACCAACTGATCGAAAAACTCTAGGCTTCTAATGCACAACCTGGAGATCAGAGGATACTGCGACATAGTCATCTGAAAATAACTGGACTGTATCCTCACTGGATTTGTATCTTTCATATTAGAAGCAAATGTCATATCTCAAAGCTACTCCATTTATTTGTTTCACTAGTTGTATGACAATATTGACATTAATCAATAAAACAATATGGACACATAAAAAGCATACACTTAGTTCAAAATTCTCACATTGATTTCTCTGGGCTTCCAAGTTTTCAACGAAACCACTTGCACCACACAATTTTATAATAATAAATGGTTACAAAGACAACAAAGTAAAATCCTGTCCGTGCTTTATCCTAACACAGCTTGTTGATTGTCTTGGGGCCTTCCCACCACATCTATGCCCTCTCATGCTGCAGATTATGAGGACCACTGATTTAATAGGATTTACCTGGAGAGCTAACTGGCAAACATGGGACAAGTATATTGCTTGGCTACCGGCACGTCACCAGGTCATAAATTGGTCACCAAATCTTCAAGCCACTTAAAAGTGAACAACTCAAATCTACGTGGTTGAAAAGAGTGGCATATCCTTGACAGGATGTCGCAATCAACCCCTGAATTTATTTGCTATTTCTTATTTGGCAGCAGGCCGCCTTACGTTGGTTTTTATGAAATGTTATTTTTTTTGGCTGGTTGTTCAGAAAGCAATGGCAAACTACTGAACATAAAACTTGCCCAGGAATCACAAGCACCAAAAAAATGCTGGGGTTGACTGCTACGTCCTGTGAAGGAAAATAAACTCAAAGCGGTAATCTCTCAAATCACCTGCGGCTAACTTTTAACTCAGTATATTGGGATTGTGAAACTGCATTTCCCCTCTAGGCCACAGATGCCAACATTTTGTTTTCAACAAAAATATCTAGCCTACCTGCCCCTAGCCATTTATGACCAGAATGTTTTTAATGGAACAACTAATAATAAACCGCTCAAAGCAAAGTTAGTAATGTAACTTTCCTTGGCTGGTTTTTTACGGTAACAATTACCTGAGACAGATAAAATAAACCTTTTTAACATGGTAACAAAATCATACAATCAGAATTAACCATATCTACTGATGACTGTTTGCGTCGGCCAAGTTAAATTAGAAACATACGTGACTAATCGTATCTACCATACTCGTATCATCTTTATCATACCTGCTACTTTGCATCTGGCAAACAATTTTACAAAATATGCATGAGTACTTTTTAAAAATAATTTTGGCTTAAGAAGGCCAAGCTGGCAGTTTCAATTGTCAAAGAATATATTTATCAAGAATACAGTCTGCTCTTATGAATCTCCAAAAATAAAAGTTCAGGCAACATTGCAGTATTAAGATAATTAACGTCTTTCAATCATTAAAAAATAATTGAATTATCTATTTCAATAATGTACGCCATCTGAACACAGAAACTCACCATATCAAACAATTTCTACAATCAAACATTTCAAATTTTTTTTATGACAAGCAATTTGTGTACACTTACTGGTTATTTCACGCATCATACATGTATATTTACAAAAGTGTTTGAGTTATAAGGGAGTGACTAATTAACGTACAAGGTTTTTTTTTGGTGTAGAATGATCTAACACTCAAAACCCACACATGGTACAGTATACGCTGGGAATGTTGCAAACCTGGAACAATATGCATTATCCCTCTCTCTATCTAGTGAAGGGGTTATGAACACAATTCGTAATCCCAAATAACGCACTCGAAACACAGCTGTAGGTGATTTGGAAGGAAGCAAGCCGCCTTGCATGGATTTCCATACAATGTTGTGAGTGCTGGGCATTCAGAAAGCAATGGCAGACTTTTTTTTGTTTTGCATATCGTGTACAGGACATCGCTGTCAACATCAGCATCTTTCAGCTGATTGTTGATTTCTTGGCAAGATTACGCTCAGTAGTTTGCCATTGCTTTCTGAGCGACCGGCTCCATACTCTCATAAGTCACTGGCGCAACTTGAACCGCTTCCAATTCTCGTGCACTCATGTTAACCACAAGAGTATTCAGGGTTACGGAGAAAGCTGCTAACCCCTCGGCCAGGGAGACCGGCAATGGCAGACTACTGAACATAAATGTGCTCGGAATTTTTTTAAAAATGCTGAGGTTGACTGCAATGTTCTGTAAAGGATATGCAACTAACTTTCTAACCTGGGCACTATGTTGGATGTAGTCTTGACAATAAAATACCTAAAGCCTACGGCACAATACATGGCCAACCTAGGGATAATCCCAGTCACTCAGTGAAAACAGCCTTCAAAATCAAAAGCTACCAGTGTTACCAATCTGACCGAAAGGACGGACAAAAGGCCAGGATACTGAATCTGATAAAGAATAACATAACTGCTTCCCAAATTGAAGTTTACATGGAAGGGGTCGAGTATCAGACACTTAAGACAGACAATACAGATCTACATCTGACAATTATTACTGTCTAAGTGACCACCCACAGGCACTACAATTAAAAGAAAGAAATGATTGTGTGTGGCAATTTCAACAGTCACTCCCAGAGTGCTAATGTACCCGTTACATACCAGCAAAAGAAAAGAATGATCAAACAGCGCAAAAAACAGCCGCCAAAACCTGCTCAAGACAACTACCACCTTATAGACAGACCGAACAAATGATTATTCTTTGCCTCAGAACAGTACACAATAGATTAAGCAACCACATGTATAACGAATTCAAGATTGGCGAATCAGCCATGTGGACTAGCACAGCAGAGCACATAATCCAAGACTGCCCAAATTACGACATATCAAGGCAAACCTGGCCTGGAGAAACAACAGTGGAAGGTAAACTATGGACATCATATCTCTAGATCTGCCTCATCAACCGTTGAAATTTCCGGTTGTCTCCAATGCCTCTCTTGTCATTATATGACCAAAGAACTGTCTCTTAGTGTACAATGTTCTCCTTGAATGAGCCTTTTCCAGGCAGTTGTTCTCAGTTACTCTTGCCATAAAAGCTATCCACAACATTCATCTCATAATCATAAACCTCATCCTTGCTGCCTCCTACCTCTTCAACAGTTTGTTCATTCAGATTTCAAGATTTACACTTTAACATACACTTGGAAGAAAATCTGGCATAACCCCATAACCACCAAGGACAAGCAATCATCACTAAAATGTAGGATGAATAATTCAAGACACAAATAAAACATAAAATGCCCTTTTCCTTGCTTTGAGGTAAGGAAGGTATATAATGCCAGTCCCATATATTTCTAGACCAATCAAAACTAGATGGATGATGTAGTCAACATTATCACCTTCTCAAAACATTTCCTGGCACCCATTTTTAGGATGGCAGTTCTGAGAGACCAGGTCAGTTTTTAAAAAAAAATGCCTCACCATGACAGGGATTTAAAAACACACACCCACTAGTCCCCCAAGCAAGTGCTAACCACTGCACTAATATATCTAGGAAACAACATGTGAGTACATCTGATTGTTCTAGTACTGGACTTATTAATATACAGGCTGCTTGGAAAGTCTTACTACACTTTGTAATTAGAATAAATTTGAAACATGAAGTCATCAAAACATGTGCTCCAGTCCACCATGAAGCAATATGCAGCGAATGGCTGTCATATGCTGGAGTAATTATTTGCACTCCTAATAGAATGGTGTTATCAATGGGAGAAAGAATTTATCAAATTTTTTCTACATACAAAGTGAAGTGAGACTTTACAAACACCATGTATAATGGTGTTATCAAACTTTACAAGAACATGCTCATAAATAATAGAATAGTGTTTCGGCAACACACTTCACAAGCAAATAATCACAAATTGATACTAACAACATTAATATACTTATTTTGTATTTAATAAATACTCATGTGGTTTTCTTTCTTCTTTATATCTTTGTATTGTGTTTGCTGATGAAGTCAAATTGTAATATATAATCAGGGAAGCAAAGAGCATAATCGCACATTTCTATCCAATAAAACAAGCCTGTAAGTTTCTAGTTTTCTAGAAAACTATTTCACAGTTGATTTAAGTGCATGGCCATCTGCCTTACAAACAGTTGTCTTCTATGGGTCTGTGACTTGATAGTGTCATCACATTGTGTACGCCTGGATGCACGGAGAAATAGGTGGCCAGTCTTTTCCCCATTTTCATACTAAACCCACATCAGATCAAGCCCATGACATTATCAGCACAGTTCACCAACTTCACTAATGTGCTCAATTAAAACAAATATATTCCTGATTTATGTGAGCCAGAATTAATTAATTAATTCAAATGCATGAGGAGCGGCTGGCCGAGTGGCTAGAATGCCAGATTTTCCTTCAGGAGACCCGGGTTTGAATCCTCATTAAGGTGAATTTTTTTTCTGTCGGGGGCAAAAAGAAAACTAACCTGCACACTTCGCACTAGCCAGGCAGCCGTAATTCCTCAGGCTCAAGACTCCCCTGCCATACACCGCAAGGTACTATACTGGCAGTAAATGAGTTTTTTTTACATTCAGTAGCATGTCCTTTGCAGAACCTCGCTCCCATAACAACCTTCTGGAAAACTTCTCGGTCTTAAAATGTCCCATGTCCGATACACCCATCTGGAGATAATCTGCCACATCCTGCACCCACCTTCTCTTTGGCCTTCCTCTCTTCCCAGGCATATACCCCTCCATTATTGTTCTCTCCAAACTTTCACGACATTTCAAGTGACCAAAATATTTGAATTTTCTTTGTTTTATCGTCTTTAGTAGCCAAACTTCTTCAATATTCAATTTGTGTCATATGGATGCATTTGTTCTTTACTTTAGCCAGAATATTTTCATTAAATTTGAATAGCATGGTTTGTAACTCTTAACCATTTACTGATGAATGTTTCTCACATTATCATCAGCTGCTGTTCCACTTCTTGTTCTTCCAATTATTCTAACAGTTCTAAAAATGTTTCTACAAAAAACAAATAGCTACACAAACAAATAAATCTGGCACATGAAACAGCGCCAAATTGGGCAGGAAAAAATAGTGCCTAAATAGACACTGACATTAATTACCATATATAATTCTGCAAACAATATATTCAAGTAGCCACAACCAAACCAAATAACTGTTGGAAATAAATCAGTTAAATTATTTTTAAACCAATTGGTATAAAGCATTAAAATGACCAGCATAAAGATGGAAAACTATTGCAGTTTGACAAATAATTGCAAGAAGTGATGATGTAATACTGTATATGTCATCTGTTTCTTCTGCCTTTTGTCTCCCAGTGGAGTATAAGCCCTCAACCGAGTCATGTTCCCTACCATGTCTCCCTTTATTTCTTGTGATCCGTGGGTTCCAAATGAAGGATTGTCTAGTTTTGCTATTACAGTGCAAACCTCCTTTCCTCTGCTGTGTATCCTGTCCTCTGCTGTATATCCTGTCTTCTGCTGTGTATCCACTCCTCTGCTCTGTATCATGTCCTCTGTTGTGTAACCTCTCCTCCGCTGTGTATCCACTCATCTGCTGTATATCCTGTCCTTTGTTGTGTATCCACTCCTCTGCTGTGTAACCTCTTCTCTGCCGTGTATCCTGTCCTCTGCTGTGCATCCACTTCTCTGCTGTATATCCTGCTTCTGCTGTGTACCCTCCCCTCCACTGTGTATCCTCGCTTCTGACATGTATCCATCTCCTCCGCCGTGTATCCTATCCTCTGCTGTATATCCTCTCCTCCATTGTATTCTGCTGTGTATCCTCTCCTCTGCTGTGTATCTTCTCCTCTGCTGTATATCCACTCTTCTGCTGTGTATCCCATTCCTCTGCTGTGTATCCTCCACCTTGCACATATTAAGTGGCACACATGTTCCCATGGCTCCATGAGCTATGCACAGCCACTGGCAGGGTCTCCCACGTCGGACAGATCAAGGGGTATGAACCAGATGAAGCAAACCACAAATCTACTGCCTAGTAGGTAGACTGAAGACAGTCAAAGGCTAGGGACCAGACAAGGAGAGACACAAACCTATTGCCTAGTGGGTAGACTGGGGACAGTCAAAGGCTAGGGATTAGACAAAGAGAGACAAACCTAATGCCATGTAGGTAGATGAGAGATAGTCAAAGGCTAGGGACCAGACAAGGAGAGACACAAACCTACTGCCTTGTGGGTAGACTGGGGACAGTCAAAGGCTAGGGACCAGATAGGGAGAGACAAAACCTACTAGACAAAGAGAGAGATCAAACCTACTAGACAGAGAAAGAGAGAGAGACAAACCTACCAAATTGTGGGTAGACTGGGGACATCAGAGGCTAGGGACCAGACAGAGAGAGAGACAAACCTACTGAATTGTGGGTAGACTGGGGACAGTCAAAGGCAGGGACCAGACAGAGAGAGACAAACCTACTGAATTGTGGGTAGGCTGGGGACATGACTGTCAAAGGCTAGGGACCAGATAGGGAGAGACAAAACCTACTAGACAGAGAGAGAGAGACAAAACCTACTAGACAGACAGAGAAAGACAAACCTACCAAATTGTGGGTAGACTGGGGCAGTCAGAGGCTAGGGACCAGACAGAGAGAGACAAACCTACCGCCTTGTAGGTAGACTAGGGACAGTCAAAGGCTAGGGACCAGACAGAGAGAGACAAACTTACCGCCTTGTGGGTAGACTAGGGACAATCAAAGGCTAGGGACCAGACAAAGAGAGACACAAACCTGCTGCCTTGTAGGTAGACTAGGGACAATCAAAGGGTGGGGAAAGCAAACCCCAAAAATGCTTGTCGAAGTTGGATGTACTGAGCCACAGGCTTGGCGAAACAGTCCAAGGCATCTGACTTAATGATAATGATGTCACAAAACGGTAAATATTGTAGACATTTTAGGGACAATTCATGCCTTGTGGCCAAATCATTCCGGTACTTATGACTGTCTACATCTACTTTCTCTGATCAATTTGTTTTTAATGCGATTCTTAAAGAATGATCACATTGGTTTTTCTGTCCACCCATGGTATTCATTGCATTTCCCCCAGAAATCAAATTCCCACATCCAGTGCATGTTTCTCAACTTATTATTGTTCATGATTCACATGCATACATGGATAGGTTCCGTACAGCACTTCAACAATCTTTCCTCACTGCAATTACCAGATTTTTTATTGCAAAGTCTGTTTACAGCAAATCTATTAGTGGCTTTTAGCCAACACATCCCACTTCAACGTGACAAACTTTGCAGATCAGATCCACCTTGACTCTTTGATACCTACTCTCTGAGCCAGACTGCTGTGAATCACCTGGAGATGGAGTTGTTTGGTTGGTTGGAAGACCTGGGGGAGTTAACTCTTAAGTCTGGTGTGCTGGTATTCAGGTCGTTTGAGCCTTGACAAATATTTGCATCTATTGCAATAAGGAATAAAATGGTACGATAGTGTCACCAATATGGAGCTCATGGTGAGAACAAATATCAGTGAACCAAGAGGATGAAGGAAAAAACTGATGCTGGATAGGACATACAATGGGAAAACCTGAGAATGGTGTGACTAGAAAGGGCTTTGAAATCCACATGGCAAAAGAAACAGAGGAAGGCCAAAAAACACCCAGAGATGAGAAGTCATCATTATCAAGTGCCATGCCAGTTTGGTGTTCTGGATCAACTTTGCTGCTGATATTACTTCGTGCCACTGTCTCAACCCATCTAGCATCATTTCTCTTGGTCAGCCTCTGCCTCTCTTTCTCACCTCCATGCCACCGTCTCAATCCATCCAGCATCATTTCTCTTGGTCAGTCTCTGCCTCTCTTTCTCACCTCCATGCCACCGTCTCAATCCATCCAGCATCATTTCTCTTGGTCAGCCTCTGCCTCTCTTTCTGCTGATATTCCTCCATGCCACTGTCTCAATCCATCCAGCATCATTTCTCTTGGTCGGCCTCTGCCTCTCTTTCTGCTGATATTCCTCCATGCCACTGTCTCAATCCATCCAGCATCATTTCTCTTGGTCGGCCTCTGCCTCTCTTTCTGCTGATATTCCTCCATGCCACCGTCTCAATCCATCCAGCATAATTTCTTTTGGTCGGCCTCTGCCTCTCTTCCCCTTGATCTTTCCAGTCGTCACGTTAGAAAAGAAGTACAAATGAATAAAATGGGGAGGACATGGGCAGAGCTGCTAGGGACAGTAGAGCTTGGAGTTAGACCTATACCTCAATGGAAAATACAGGGTAAAAGAAGAAGACTGATCAACTGGCATACATGCTGTCTGACCCCTGTACAATATTTGCATCTATGGAAGCAGTGCTGGTGTTGAGACGTCTCCTGACCCACCCCCAAAGTACCATCTCCATGGTGCCAAAATCTCATGGGGTGTACCAGAACAGAGAGGCATTGTAGGATGGTTTTTTTTTTTAGGTGCTCGCTCACTTTGAACTCAAGCGTGGTCCATACACGTCCTACTACTTCTAATGCACTGGACTGATTTTTGTGTGTGGATTAGCCTTCCCTATTATAAGTGTCCCTGTTCATCAGGCGAACCCACACCAACTTCTGAGGCATCTTAGGATGTAGTCAGGTCATGATTTAGCACAGCACATACAGATCAGCTGTGATTATGTATAGGGTGGTCAGATTTACTCCATGACTCTCTGGTATGTTATTATCTACAGACTCCAACACAATGTCCAGATAGGTCATGGATGACAGTCTGAGATAGATCACGGATGATGGTCTGTTAAGGGCTCAAAAATAAAAGAGAAGAAAGATGTGACCTACTGTACCCCTAACAACAAACATACAAATAAAAACCTTACTGCTATTACAGAGTTAGGTTGAGGTAACATGTTGACATCTGAACTCATGAATACAACACCTCTAGAACTCTGCCCTCACACACTTGTTCCTATGTCTGCTCCTTTGGAGCCAGTAAGTTCTGCAGCTCGGCACCGAGACATCCAAACCTTGAATGTGTAGTCATCGCTGACGGTGACCAGAATCTCCGAGTCTTGTGGGTTGATGGCGACACAGTTGACGACATTACGGTGTGGGAATCGATACAGAGGGATGCCGTAGTGTCGATCCCAGAGATAACCTTGACGATCTTCAGCACCACTGGAAAGAAATTACGTGAATGAAAAATCAACTTATAGCACTAAGGACAAACTCACAGAGGCTCAGCCTCTATTAGCAGATATCATAAGATGTAGATTTAAAAGCTGGCGTGTTGGTGTTAAGATGTTACACTAACAATAGCATGAGTGTTGCCATGCTGTTACTTGGGGTGTGTTTCTATGGCTCGACAATAATAACAACTATGGCAGATGCTCTTCACCTGGCTCAGGCACCCTATGCTTACTAACACTCTTAAAGTGAAAAGAACGCACAGATGCCGCCAAACAACTGTTTATTTACGACGCACACTGTTCAGGGCTTCACTAGCCAACCAAGTTATGATAACACTCACTTTCTCAGTGCTCACACTCGTTTGTTGTTCCACTAGCGACCGTTCCGGTCAGTGGTGCTCAGTCTACTTGTGTTCACATTGGTACTGTTGTTCCTATTCATCGAAGATCTATGTGACACCACCGGTGAGTTAATCTTTAGTTAATGTCAGAACACTTACAATTTTGTGCTACTGTTGGGTTGATTAATTGGTCTCAGTCTCACTGTAGCTACTACCTCGCAGGTATCGATGGCTTATGTATCGTTCTTGTAAATATTATTCTTTGATTGTAGGTGGAAGTGGATGTGTGTGTCCTGTATGCACCTCAAATGATCAGTCTCACTACCTCAAGTCACTGCCTGTCTTCTCTATTCCGTGAACCCGTGAGCTGTCTTAATCTTGCTGACCTTTCTTTGTTCTAGTCGATGGTTGTTCAACTCTTTCTATATCTATCTTGCGTGAATACTATTATCTAATTACTTTTATTTACATTAACCCCATTTCTGTCCATGACATTATGCCCCCGCACCTTGTTTTCAAAATGTGCCTGGACATTTTCTCAGTTTGGTCGGCCTACTGTCTATGTATAGGAAAAGGAAATGATGAGGTCTTCTCATCACTTTTAATCAACTCAATCATCCATACATATTTCCAATACTGTGAATATTTATTTTTCTATGACATGTTCCCAGATATAACTCAATAACATCACATGAAAAAAAAATACATTGATTACGTCGAACACAAAACTACCAACTCAACTCCCTGAGTCATTGTGTAGCATCAACCTCCTTTTCTTTTCAGAGTGCTTGATGTCTAACTGCCATGAGTTACAATGCTCCGCGGACTACCTCATGCAGTTCCTTATACCTCATGCCACACATGAGAACCCTTTCACCCTTCTACAAGTCATCTCGACTCTGGGTGAAGGTGTGTGTTTTGGTTATCTATCCCTTGAACATTCATCTTGTCTAACTCCACATGAACTATCAGCATCTATAATATTCTAGAGTGCAGGTCCACATGGCTGATTGGGTAAGAACGCGTGTACTTAAGCATCCGTTGTGCTGATGCCAAGGTAAGTGGTTCAACCTTTACACCGGATAGCTGGACTAAAATGTTGACCTGTCATCCTTGACTTGGGGACGTAAATTACAAGAACCTCTGAAGACAGAGTGGGTTCACCTGATGGCGAGGGACACTTCTTCTTCTGCTTTCATCCGGAGTTTTTTCCCGGACATGATTGCGTTGTGCCTGTTTACAGCAGAACTGTGTTCTTGCGCCATTAGGCAGACACATTCGACTTCTGCGGGCATCTGTTGACCGGGTTAACCTTCCTGGGGGCGAGGGAAACTGTTAATAGGGAAAGCTAATCCACACGCAAAATTCAGTCCATCACTACTATAAATAGTGTGTATGGACTACGCTTGAGATCAAAGTGAGCGAGCGCCCAAAAAAATATATATATTCCTGAGTGACTTGTCCTTTTCCTCATATTGTGCCATGACTAATCTCTTCGACATTGCCGTATAATTGTTTTGTAATCTTCGGCGGGAAGGATGTAAACTCATGTTCCAGTTGTATGTGTTTTATAAATTTCTTCGTGGTGATTAGCACCAACCCTTTTGTTCTATGTATCAATTATGGTGACAAAACCTGAAATAGTATAGATCTCAATTTCATCATTTATGGTGATAATACATGAAATAGCATAAATCTCAATTCTGCAAGTTACGGTGATAATACCTGAAATAGTATACCTGTCACTTACACAGTTGAGAATTGTAGTTTGATTTTATGAATATGTTGTTTAAATTATAATCAATCATTTGCATTAAAATACACAATTAAAAATTGTTGTATGTTATCCAAACATGAAGCCAACGTAATATCAACAGACTTAGAAAAACAAAATCTACCTAATTTAGAAAATAACAAACCTACCTGGCAACATAATCATCGGAGACGTCCAGATTGAGAAAGAAGCATTCGTCGCTGTGTGTGTATGCTTTATGAGACCTCAACACCGGGCCTACAAAATTGAAAGTCGTCAAGTCAATAGTGGAGATCTCAACTTCCTGCGCCAGTGGAGGAGACTCTTGAGGATCAGAAATGATGTAATTCTTCGGCCATGGACGACAGTTGACATACAGGTGTCTACATGAGAGAAATGTTAACCATTTTATAAGTTACTAATATTACACACAAGTAACTCATCTTCGCTGTATCTCATCAAGTGCTTACTGCATGCAGATGAGCTGAAGCTTTAGCCATTACATGTTTAAAACCAATGTTGTACAGACAGAAAGTTTTAACCCTTTACAAGGCAGGACGGCCATTTCCGTCCGATGCCTTTAACGAGCGGATCGTCCGATTATGTCCGATACTATTATGCATTGTAAAAAAGCGATCTCTCGGCTTTCCGATACTTCCGACGGCTACTTTCGCTTTCGCCGACAGCTTGACAACGTGGCCGCCATTTGTAAACGCGCTATTATGAATTTGAACGGACTTTTACGGACTTTTTTTGATAGTTTTCGGGGTTTTTACGCTGTTTTTCAAAACAGATTTCAGTGATTCTTCAAGTGATAGCCGAGATTTCGCTCCGTTCAATTTAAGTGACATTAAAGGGCACAAAGTTGACTATTAATTGGAGCTAGATATCAGTGCAAAGCGTTACTTTGCATTAGCAGTCTGAGTCGGACTTTAAAGAAAGTGATTATGATTCTGAAAATGTGATTGTAAATTGCTGTATAGATGACGGAAAATCACGAACAACATGCCGTATTTCGTAAATATTTGTGTTCATATATGGATTACCGACAACAATCACGTGAGTAACATATTCTGCATGCTTTTCCCTTCATTGTGTTGTTTATTTAACTAAAATCGGTTGACTAACACCTTATTTGTGATGTTTTTACTAACGCAACACGAAATTTTACCGAACCTAAAAAAATCTTGCCCGTTCAGGGCTAAAAAACGGACAAGCGTCTGCCCTGTAAAGGGTTAATAGTGAATATATGATTACTGTAGGAATAACAAATGCTGCACAATCGAACAGTATCAGTGAATATATTTTTTTAATGTATTTAAGTCAAAATATAATTAATCTATTCATTTAATATGATATATATCACCTGATGAGATTCCAAAGTGCAGCAATTGAGATCTTTTAGCTGACTACCAGTAGTATTATCATTTCATTGACGGTAATTTCCTTAATGTAAACTTGTTCTCTCTCTGGAGGTCTCCGTAGCAAAATGGTTAATCTGCCTGCCTCACTTTCGGAAGGTCATGGGTTCGTATTGAAACTCCATCATTCGGTTCTTGTAAGCAGTTTTTTCGGCGAC
Source organism: Cepaea nemoralis (assembly GCA_014155875.1). Taxonomy (NCBI): domain Eukaryota; kingdom Metazoa; phylum Mollusca; class Gastropoda; order Stylommatophora; family Helicidae; genus Cepaea; species Cepaea nemoralis. The sequence goes on along the minus strand of JACEFZ010004364.1, from coordinate 51,583 downwards.
CCCTGAGGTCATCACACAAGTTATGGAATTTGTGCCCTGTGTCACACTTTCAGAGACCTCTGAATTTGTCACACAAACTATGGAATTCATGCCGTGTCATGCTTTCAGGAGACCCCTGAGTTCATCATACAAACTATGGAATTTGTGCTCTGTGTCTCACTTTTGGAGACCCACGAGGTCATCACACAAGCTATGGAATTTGTACCCTGTATCATCCTTTAGGCAGGCGGTTAACTGATCTGCAGAGACAAATTGAGCTGGATGGGGGAAAACCCAGCGCAATGAAGTTGACCCTCTTGCCTTTTAACCTCTCTCTTTCTATGTGCAGAACACACATATACTGTAATATTTGTCATTATTTAGGCTATACACATTATTCAGCCTATGTCCGATCTCACTAATTAGCAGATAAGAGTTTGTTGTGTATTTTTAATGCAAATCCTTTACAGTACGTAGCAGTCAACTCCAGTATTTTTTGGCTGTTTGTGATTCCTGGGCAAGTTAACTTTCAGTAGTTTGCCATTGCATTCTGAAAAAGACCAGAACTTATACCACTGTATCAAAACCAATGCAAAGCGATCTGTTGCCAAATCGCCAGCAGCTGTGTTTCAAATGCAGTATGTGGGATTACGAACTGCATTCGTATTCCCTTTGCCACAGTTAAGACTAAAGCAGCATTAAGAATCATTAGCCAGTGAATCCACATTGTTGTCCAGAATGAGAGGCTCGGGAGTAAGAAGTGGTATGGCCAGACATGAGAGGCATATTGGGAGAATGAGGGGCCTCGTCAACCACATCAGAACTGGCACTATTAGCCGTCAGACGGTGATGCATATGTTGGAGGGAGGATCTGAGCACCTATGGATGTGTCCGGAGCATACGGATGACAATGATACCCAACAGATATCAGTTAACAGATAAGAATCGTTATGTGTAAAGAAGTTGTGATGGGTGTGCTAGCGAAGGTGATGGCGAATTGTGCTGGTAGTGTCATGAGCGTGGTCGGATGCAGTTTTGATTCCTGGACTCGTCGCTTGTCAAATTGAGGGAAGCATGGCCTTCTTGCTTTCAGGTCTACAAAATGTGATGGCGCTACACATGACAGACGCACAGCGGGAAACTGCTTTGGGACAAACTCTGTTATTTCATTTTAATTGTCAAGAAATGACTGGCACCTGGCCATCTTGACAGACAAAAGTTTGTAAAATGGAGTTATAGCCGTCCATAGCATAATGCCTGGGCTGAATGTAGAGACCATGTGTTGCAGCATGATCCCCCTCTTGGCCTGCCTAGTTTACTCCAGAGGAAAAGTAACACCAGTATGTCTGGAATAAGACAAGCTGCAGAAGCTGCCGGATCAGCAAAGCAATGCTTTAACTGTCCGCCTGTCGGAGCTTCCAGCCTAGATCAGTTACCGACCAAGGTTTAGGGCCTGGTCTGCCCTGCCATTTGGCCTTTAGGTTGCATTTCCTCACACTAGGGTAAGGCTCGCACCCTCATGATTGCGCTCTTTTGCCCGAAGCCGTTGGCACAATGTGGGGTGTCAGATTCGGTCAGCACTGCCCAATATTCGCTGATGAGAGAAAGCAGGTAGTACTGTCTACTGTCAAATGGTAGCTCAGTCATATCTGACTAAAACCTGACTACCAAGGAAAGATTTCAGTTGTGAAGAAATACATGTTCAACATGTTCAAGTGTACAGGCAAGAAAGCTCTTAAATGCTGTAGGATATTACAATATCAAATTAAACAAAATAGGTATTTCTAGATCCTGCGGAGAAACAATAAAAACAAACACATATATGTAACTGACTAGTGCCTCAGTCCAAATAAATGAAATAATCAATGTTAGAAAATGGATGAACATAATATAATAAAAAGTAAGACTAGTATGAAAGAAATTAAACGACGACTATCAATTGCTCTTCAGACTAAATCAACTGAAAATAAATTATGGAATGAGACAAGCAGAACTACAAAAATTAGATTTTTAAGAGCATGCATCTTTCCCATTGCAACATACGCCTGTGAGACCTGGACACTTACTAAACAAGCTGAGCAGCGCATAAATGCCTTTGAATATAAATGTTATAGACGAGTTCTAAGAATATCTTGGGTAAAGAAAAGAACAAATGCATCAATACTTCAAGAGCTGAATATTGAAGAAGGTTGGCTATTAAAAACGATAAAACAAAGAAAATTGAAATATTTTGGTCACTTGAAACGTCACAAAAGTTTGGAGAGAACAATAATGGAGGGGTATATGCCTGGGAAGAGAGGAAGAGGAAGGCCAAAGAGAAGATAGGTGCAGGATGTGGCGGATGATCTCCAGATGGGTGTATCGGATGCAGGACATCTTTCTTATGATCGAGAGATTTTCCGGAAGGTTGTTATGGAAGCGAGGTTCTGCAATGGACATGCTACTGAATGAATGAATGAGTATGAATGAACCACAGTATACCCATCTGACCTTTCAGTAATTAATAACGATGAAATTCGTATAATAGACAACATTGCAGATATTGATAAATTTCAAGTGAATGAAAGAAGAAGCAATTGAAACCTTTGTCCAGAACAATAGAGGAGATCAGAATGGCTGAATAGATCAGAGCACTCATTCTTAAGCATCCTGTGTGCTGATGCTGAGGTAGCGGATTCATCCTCTACACTGGTCAGTTTGACTAAAATGTTGACTTCTGATCACTGACTAGTGGACCCAATGACAAGTACCTGTCAAGTCAGAGTGGGTTTGCTGATGGCGAGGGAGACCGATAATAGGAAAAGCTAATCTACACATAAAATAATGAGTCCAATGCACGGACTGAGCAAGAGTTCAAAGCGAGCGAGTGAAAAAAAAAAACAATACAAACATGACTAAGTAAAGTTAATCTGAAATTAAAACACACACTATTTGTAAACATTCCAATTATATTTTAATGTACATTTATTGAGTGTTTTTAAGTTCATATTAGTTTTACACGATATTATTCATAATTTGGTGAATTGCATTGCATGTTTTCATAAAGCCCCTGGCTCAGTATATCTGACTTCGACAAGCATTTTGTTAAGGGTTGCTTCCTAGCCTTTGACTGTCCCCAGTCTACCTACAAGTCAGCAGGTCTGTGTCTCTCTTTATCTGATTTCTAGCCTTTGACTGTCCCCAGTCTATCTATCAGGCAGCAGGTCTGTATCTCTCTTTATCTGGTTTCTAGCCTTTGACTGTCCCCAGTCTACCTACAAGTCAAAGTAGTGCAGCTTTACATAACAGAGTAAAGCTGCACTACTTTGTGTCATTTTATATTGTTTACACTTTCACAGCTTTACCGCAGTTCCACCTAATTTTATTCATACCTACAAGTCAGCAGGTCTGTATCTCTCTTTACCTGGTTACTAGCCTTTGACTGTCCCCAGTTTACCTAAAAGGCAGCAGGTCTGTATCTCTCTTTATCTGGTTTCTAGCCTTTGACTGTCCCCAGTCTACCCACAAGTCAGCAGGTCTGTGTCTCTCTTTATCTGGTTTCTATCTTTGACTGTCCCCAGTCTACCTACCAGTCAGCAGGTCTGTATCTCTCTTTATCTGGTTTCTAGCCTTTGACTGTCCCCAGTCTACCTACCAGTCAGCAGGTTTGTGTCTCTCTTTATCTGGTTTCTATCTTTGACTGTCCCCAGTCTACCTACCAGTCAGCAGGTCTGTATCTCTCTTTATCTGGTTTCTAGCCTTTGACTGTCCCCAGTCTACCCACAAGTCAGCAGGTCTGTGTCTCTCTTTATCTGGTTTCTAGCCTTTGACTGTCCCCAGTCTACCTACCAGTCAGCAGGTCTGTGTCTCTCTTTATCTGGTTTCTAGCCTTTGACTGTGCCCAGTCTACCTACCAGGCAGCAGCTTTGTGTCTCTCTTCGTGTGATTCATATCCCTTGATCTGTCTGACATGAGCGACCCTATCAGTAGGTGAGCTATAATCGGCATATCTCTTGTGGTCATTTGAACATGTAAGCCCCTCTAGAAGATGCAGACAATCAGAGGGATTAATTTTACTTTTATTCATGTTTATATTGTTCTTGACAAAGCTACCAATTGCTGAAACATAAAAATTGAGTCAAATTCATCTTGAGAACTTAAATGAAGTGTAATCATTAAAGGTGTGATCGGAAGAAGAAGGTAGCTGTTCTTACTTGTGATCTGGAGACAAGCTAAGCCCCACAATGTGACCATGCATCTCTATTGTGACATCTGGCTTGTCTCTGCGGTTTCCCGCCATGTTGTGTAGATTCTCCATCACAGTCTGGCAGAAGCATGGATGAACGTCTAGCAGTTACCTCCCCCTGAAATACAGTGATAAATAAATGTTGCATCTTTACATTGTCTCTAGTCGGCGCGTTGCGGAATCGTTAGAAGATTGCATGGATAATGTCATAAGCGAGGTCGGACGAGGGTTTGTCAGCATGGCCAAATGGATAAGAATGCATGTTCTTAAACATCCAGTGTGCTGATGCCGAGGCAAGTGGTTCAATACCTACACCAGACAATTGGACTAAAATGTTGACTTCTCGTCATTGACTTGGGAACATAAATTACAAGTATCTCTAAAGTCGGAGTGGGTTTGTCTGATGACGAGGGACACTGGTAATAGGGAAAACTAATCCACATACAAAATTCAGTCCAGTGCTACTAGAATTAGTGTGTATGGACTATGCTTCAGTTCAAAGTGAGTGAGCGCCAAAAAAAAAAAAAAAGACGAGGGTTTAACGATTGCACTCATCGTCCACAAAGAGAGAGAAAGTCTGGTCTATACTATACACAAGATCCCAAAGGACCTTGACCCCATGTGCCTTATCATGCACCAATACCCCACCCAGTGGTGTAGACCTCGTCACTCTGTCTGCCTGCTTGTTTCCCACCACACCAGCATGTCCTGGGGGAAAGATCCAACAGATGCTCCTTATATTTGATTTTTGAAGGAAGACACAGGTTATGGTCGTCACTAGGAAGAACGAAGTACCACAATGTAATATACAAGTAAATGGGAATATTCTTCAACAAGTGAATCGGTTCAATTATCTCGGAACAGTCATAACATCTGATGGCAGATGCCTTGAAGAGATTAGAACAAGAATCGCCATTGCGAAAGTAGCCTTTAGCAAGATGAAAACATTCTGACCAATAAAATGATGTCAATTGAAACGAGAAAAAGAGTGTTGAGGGGATACATAGAGCCTGTTCTTTTGTATGGATGTGAAACTTGGACAATGTGCAGTCAAGCAGAAAAACATCTGATGGCTGCAGAAATGTGGTTTCTGAGGAAAATGCAAAGAATACCATGGACAGATAGAAAAACCAATGACCAAGTACTACAAGAGACAAATGAAAATCGTAGATTGATTAGAGAAATTAGACGTAGACAGTCAAAATTTTTTGGACATGTTATGAGAAGAAATGGACTGGAGAACTTAGTGACAGCTGGCTACTCTGCAGGAAGCACGCTTGTATTACCCTTATCAGCATACTCTGGGAGAGAGAGAGAGAGAGGAGAGAGAGAGAGAGAGGAGAGAGAGAGAGAGAGAGGGAGAGAGAGAGAGAGAGAGAGAGAGAGAGAGAGAGAGAGAGAGAGAGAGAGAGAGAGAGAGAGAGAATGTATGTATGCTTACCTGCCTGTCTCAAAACATGCTAATATGCACTGTGGTCACAACATTAATTTGACAATGTTTTTTCTACGTGAATGTAACATGTGCAATAGATAATAGATGTACGAAAGCTGACTGATTAGAAGGGCCGAATGTAAGACGAGCCTGCATGTCGAATTTGTGACCCTTTAAAAATGAATAAGAACGGTGTGCTGATGATGAGGTAGCAGGGTTCAATCCCTACACCGGTCAGTTGGACTAAAATGTTTTGACTTCACATCCTTGTCTTGGGGCTGTAAATTACAAGTACCTCTGAAGTCAGAGTGGGTTGGCCAGAAGGCAAGGGACACTGGTAATATGGAAAGCTAATCCACACGCAAAATTCAGTCCAGTGCTACTGGACGCTGTGTGTATAGCTTGAGTTCAAATTAAGTGAGCGCCAAAAAAACATTATATAGCAAAAGATAGAACGCCTTGGTATGGGTTGCTTGAGCCTCTGTACTCCAATGGAGAATAAAAGGAGGAAGACATCACTTCACCTCCACATTTGGCCTCCTGGGGTGACACGAGTCTGGCTAGCAAAGGGAGGAGCGACTTTTGTCTCCATTATGATGAAGCCTGTTGAAAACACAAACTCTGTATATGAGATAGCAAGAGTCACAATAATTTCCATGATTATGGTGGACAATCAGCACTCAAGTCTTACACTCTCCGCCTGAGAGCTCAGAAGCATGCTGGGAGTTAGTGCAATGCTTCTCTATCAGGTTATAAACCAACTCATCAGCAGCCATTCATTTGTGAGACATAATAAACAGCTTGAACTTACTGAGGGGAGCCGTGGCTCAAAGATTATGGTGTCCTACTCAGATCCAGAAGGTACTGGGTTCGATCTCAGCATAGGGCTGGACATTTTTCCAAGAACCACTGGTATCTAGTCTCTCTGATCTCTTGGGTAGTGATACTGAATATCTAGCCTGCTCACATAAGGGTGAAAAACAGGAGGTTTCGATGTGGAAGTCTATATATTAAAAATTCCTTATCAATGGGAAATTGCAAAGAGCAGGCCTTAAGGCTGTTGTCCTAACACAGCTAGGAAAAAACCTACCGTGGGTAGAGAGTCCGCTACGTTGAGAGGAATATGTCTAGGATGCAAACTTTACACAAATGCATGCAGAAGTTAGACATGCTAACCTTTAAGGTGCGTAATTAGGAGTGACACACCCCTTTCAAAAGAGGAACAAAGATGAAGCATTGAATCACCTGCAGTTTTACAAAACAACTCAAATTTACCTTTGTGAAATCTGTCCACTTCATTCTCTTGATGCCCACTTTATGTGGTATATACGTCTCTGAGCCCCAGGTGTATATCAGCAGCTTCTCCCTCGGTGGGTTCAATCGCAAGTCTCGAGACAGGCTAGAACTCTGACTTATATGTGACAGTGAATGAAAAGAGCTGGCTCGGCTGCTGGCGACCTCTGTCTGGGTGGCAATGCTGCTTTTATAGTTAAGGTTTGTGCCAAGTTCTTTCACCTGGATGTCTGCATTTGGGGTGTCATGTTCAGAAGTTGAGCTGTTCTCTTTGTCAGTGCTGGCAGTGTAAATTCTGCCGCTGTTGTTGCTGTTGGCATCATCAACGGGTCGGCTTCCGTAGACATGACTAGCACCTGGGATGAGCATGACAAGGCTGCTGTTGTCAAACAAAGAAGGCACAATCGGTGGTGACACATTGCCAAACTGCTGGGTAGCATCTTTAGCACCAAGCTTTTCTTCTAAGGCAGATGCAACATCTAAAGCTTCATGTCTATGATCTAAAGCTGCTGCAAAATTATTTCCCTGTAGGATCCTCTCTCTGGGAAGTGGTATATCCGGACAATGCCTGAAGCATTCATCAGATGTAGCACCAGCATCTGTAAGGACATCAACAGAAGAAGCATCCAACAAGACTTCATCTGTGACACTGAACATTTCTGGCACAGCCCTGATAATACAAGGTGGTAAATCATCTCCTCTGATATCAGCATCATCCATAATTACTTCCATGAAATTTTCAGGCATGAAGTCAACATGCATTTCATTAGAATCGGTTGATACCCTAAAACTTGTGAGACTACCCACACTAGAATCCCCATTCGGAATAGCATCTTGCAGGCTCAAACCTGTCCTTGTATCTAAATAATCAAATAAAGGAAACTGTGAACTCTTCGGTAATGAAGATCCACAATTGTGGTTTACTGATTCAAATTCCTGAGATGAACTTTCGGCGTAGTTTTCTGTGGCATTAGGAGACCAAGCTGAAGAACTGTCTATGGAAGATGCTGAGAAGGGAATTGAAAGATGGTCCAAAGAAGCTGAGCTGTCATAATCATGACTTGGTGCAAATGGAAGAGTTGGTAAACTGATTATAGATGTGTTGCTTTCTGCGCTGTCCGTGCTGGGAGTGTCTGCAAATATTTGATATACATCCTGCTTTTCTACTGATGTCAGCCCAGATCTATACTCACAGCTATTTACTTTTGGAAAGATTCTATCTTCAGCACGAGTATATACTAAATTGACATGGGCTACATCAGACTCCATATCAAAATCAGTAGTTTCTAATGTGCTGGGCAGACATGGCTCAAAGCCATCTTTCAGATGTCCAGAATCATCACCAGATTGTTCTGGTGCTGAGGTAGGAAGTGGTAGAGACAACTTGCATGTTTCAACACCTTGTATTTTATTGGTGTTTTCAGTACTACTTCCTGTATCTGAACTACAGGTCACCTCATTGACAACTGGAACAGCACCAACGCCAGGATTGACAAGAGATGCTCCTAAACAAGACAATTGGTTCACACCATCAGGATCAGTACAAAACTCATCTCCTTCCCCTTCATTATCTGTCTTATCCTCATTTTCCAGGTCAAATTCATCTTCTGCAATGTACTTCTGCAACAACCGATCCAGTATACATGTTCTCTCAACTTCCATGTCTACTTGTCTTGGGTCTTTGACTCGGACATCCGACCTGACGTTTGTAGCATCAGTGTCTGTGCTAATCTTTCCCTCATCCCCGAATCCAAGACTGCTGCCATGGGGGCTAGTCTGGGCACTCTCGCTCCCATCAAAGTCCTCCTTGTCCAGGACACTTTCTGTGGCATCATTATCTCTGTCAATCTGCAAGATGTTCCAAACATAATAATTTTATTACTATTTCACAAATAGGAACACTGAAGCAATACAACTGCAAGTAAAACACATGGTAAAATAGAAGATTACAATTAGTATTACAATGACCAAATTATAAGTTGATGAGAAAAGAGATTACAATTAGCATTATTCTTCTACTTCTTATAGTCCATGCCCTCTCTCTAGTGTACAGCCATTCATTTCTGAAACTGAGGTTCCTCCATGTCATGATGTCAAACTCCAGCATCTTCAGTCTTGGTCTCCCCCTGCCTCTCTTTCCCTCTAACTTTCCCTTTGTGACAACATACTCCAGCTTTCCTCTTCTCATTGCATGCCCAAAAAATGTGGAAACTGTTTCCTTCTGATGCAAGCAACCATTTCTCTTTGTGAGTTAACTTTTTTCAAGATATCTTCATTACCCTTTCTAACCATCCATGGTGTGACCATTATTCATTTACAAACCCACATGACCGCAGCCTCCACATGATTCCTCTCTTGTCTGCTACATTTAGCATTAAACAACAAAACAAAACAGGTCTTGTAGCAGGAATGTGCCCTGGCTATGTGCAGTGTTAGGATCATCACATTTTTTGTAGGCCTGAGTGCCCCGCTGTGGCAAAGGGGTTACGGACGCAATTTTTAATCCCGCATACTGTGTCCGAAACACAGCTGGAGGCGATTTGGCAGCAGACAGCCTCGTGGTGTTCATAAAATGGTATGAGTGCTGGTTGTTAAAAATGCAATGGCAAACTACCGAACGTAAACTTGCAGAGAGATCACAAACAGACAAAATACAGGAGAGATGCTCAGACTTTCCCTCCTGCAGCAAATACCTAGAGCTGACATGGGATACTAGACACTTAGGGATTCCGGATGTACGACCATCGGAGTCAAAAAAAGTCTGGTACATCCTTAGGCTTACACAGGGAAAAAGGTCATGCATAACTTTCAACGGGACAGCTGAATTTTACCCATTAGCTGTGATGACAGTGACAACGCCATATATTACAGGCAGAGTGACCGCGTGTGTCCTGGACTCCCCAGTGGCAGACCTGACCATTGGAAATGTACCAACAGTCAAAGCATGCACAGAGGATGAAATTGATAACTGGTACCACATATATGGTGTAAGAAGTAATGCGGTAGTTACCAGAAGACAAACTAGATTAGAGACTGTAGCTGAAGAAGCGACACTTGAAGTTGACAACCAGACAGAGATTAATGATAGCACCACTGATCAAGAGAAGATCGATCTCAAACAGAGTTTTAGTGATTGTCAAAGACAAGACATCACTGTTGACAAATGTTTTCAGGTGTATAGTACTCCAGTACATAAGCGATTAACGAATGAGAGGTGGAGCTTTGAAGGGAAGAATAATAGTCTCAATTGCTAGTTGTCAGATGACAAGACGATATGCAGGCAAGGTGGGGTACCTTTAGAGTATAGAGACCTGAATATGAGAACAGCTCATGATATTTCAGGTGCAAGGCACATAGGAGTAATGTGTATGCAGCAGAGAGTCATGTCCCAGTTTTATTGGCCAGGATTTAGTAAAGATAGCAATCTAAGCAGCAGATCCTGTGCACAGGTGCAAGCGACAGATATGACGGTTAGGCCATTTCAAAAGGAGGCTAATAATATCACTGACCCAGTGTTAGTGATATTCAACAGGTGTTTTAAGTATATCGTGACCATGAATGATTGTTACACGAGATAGCCAGAACCTGTGCCATGATCCTGACGATGTCATGGCATGGTTAAGTGATAGCATAGGTCAGAGAGTAAAGGTTACGGCTGTGTTCAGCAAGTGAATACGAGAACGTGGAAAGCAGGGACTTTCCACACAACGTGAAAACGTTAGAACTCACTTCCCAGGTGATTGGAAGTGAGCCTGGGACAAGTTAGTCTGCGTTGATCCATCGTCCGGTGTGGACATGGTGAAAAGTATACAGCGTTATGGCTCTACATTGAGCCACGCTTTTAGATTGTGATGTAGTGTAACGTGATGTGACTGTCGAATAAGTGATTGTGTATTTGATAATGTGACATGTGATTGTGTCGATTATATGTAGGGAACTTATAACAGTCTTTGTGTTCACTCTTGTTTGAGTTAACTGGAGTTCGAGTGGGTGAGGTGTATGACGTATGATCGAGTAACCATGATATACTCATGTGCTGCGAGATGACCAGGGTGCTGACTGGAGAAGAAGAGAAGAATAAATCATCCCCTGTTGGACACGAGAAGTGTGGCTACAAAAGTTATCGATAGTAGCCCCATTCAGACAACACCAGTTAGACCCTGGCAACCTGTACCTGTCAAACATAGTACAATAGAAGCGGCAACTGAAGCACTATTAGCTGTACTTGCTAGTTTGGGTTTACCTAATGAAATTTTGCCGAACAAGGGGTGACAATTTACGTTTCAGATGATTAGAGATGTGAACAGGATGTTACACATCACGCAGTTCTATAGAACAGTAAAAAAGAAATATGTGTCAGCCATTACATCAGTGTGGTCTGTGTGGACACAGAAGAGCAGACCCAACAAGGTTGTGTGGACACCACAGTGTGTAGCAGAAACCTAAAGTATTAAGCTATGTTTGAATCATCCCATTGTAATTCTCCCTAATCTTGATTTGTGTACACGTGGGGGAGACGCATCATCATCAGAAACTGGTGGATGGATGATACAAGAGAAGAATCCTGTTATGCAGCCAATACTAAAGGTCAGCAGTGAACTAGCGCCACCAGTGAACAAATATTCAGCTGTGTAACATGAGGCCCTGGCTATCATGAGGTCTATGCAGGCAACGGTCGATGTGCTCAATGAACAGATAAGTCATTGTGTAGACATAGCACCTACCAGTGACACTCCTACATACAGCAGCAATGAAGAACTCACATATTCATCGATGGAGTATCTTATGGCTGGAGTGTTAATGTGGTGTAATACTAATACATGGAGAGGACAATACCAGCTTACACATGTTGTCCAGAAATCACCAAGGGCAAGGTTCAACAAACGATAACTATAGAATTAGTGTGTGAACTGGTTAATAAAATGTGACACTGTTCACTGTTCAGGAGTCATACCCATATAGGACTGAAGGGGTGGTATAGCACCTCAACAGTTACCATGTTTATGTCAAGTTACACCGTGTTAACTACCTAATGTGAAAGTTGTATGAAATGCATTCTCCATGATGTTATGAGGAGGAACATGTTAAGTTGTTTTTTATTGTGTGTGTTATGGATAGGGAAGATAAAATGACTAATAGCATGAATCGTTACTTATTCACACATGTAAAGAAGCATTTCTCTCCCATCATTTGAAAAATGTTTTCTTTTGAGGAGGGGGGTAGTGTAACGTGTGTATGTTTATGCAAATCTGGGGTGAACGAACTAGTTAAGAATTTTCTAATACTAGCAAGGGTAACTGGGTCAGATAAGAATAAGATTGATGTTAGGTCAGAAAGGTGGAGACAGAAATTCCAATACAAAGGTGGGCCTTAAACACAATGGAAGGTATATCACAGAGATGTCAGTCTAAGTCACGAAGGCACAGAGAAAACGTGAGGGTAGAATAAGAGACAAAGGAAGTCCAGAAAGGGTATGTTGGAGGGATGTAGATTGGGGTTAAAAAGGGGTTATATGATCTTTCTTGGGAGGTCCAGAAATAGGGAATAAAGACCCAAGACTAGGAAAATTACAGGGGAGTTGGAGTTGAGTTGTGGCGGAGTTAGGGAGAACTTCGCCTGGTGGCTTTCACAGTCGAGCACTGAGTATCGGGCCAGTGAGGGACACTGGACCAGAGAGAAGATACTCTGAGGAGTTGGTTACAGTCAGGGACAGATAAGAGCCCAGCGTAATGAGTGAATGGTCGAAGGCCTGTAGAAGGCAATATTATATTCGCATGAACCTAATGTGTCGAAATATCTGCTGATTATATCTGGGAATAGTATATGTTTTCCTTACGTCTCTTCACACGTAATAAAGTGTTGCACACGAAAGAAAACTGAGTTATCCAGTGCCTATAACTGTTCATAAGTATACCTACGGAGTGTTCATACAGACATACCACTAGACACAACCTCAGCCACTTCTTATATGTCCATAACTTTGTGACACACATGATATTTTTGTTGTTCATGATATTTTTGTTGAAATTATATTTTTGTTGTTCATATTTTTGTTCCACATGATATTTTTGTTGAAATGATAGTTTTGTTATCACAATATTATTGTTGTTGTTCATACTTTTGTTGTTCACAATAACTGTGCTGCTCATGATATTTTTGTTGTTCACAATATTTTTTTTGTTGTTCACAATATTTGTGTTGTTAATGATAAATCCACGTATTCATTCATAATACTGCATTCATTACTGACTCACAGGTATGCTTAGTAAGGTGAAGAAAGGAATATTTTGTGCAGAATGGCTTGACTGACTTCAGAAGTCAAAGATTTTAAGAATTGTATGGATTCTCTGCCCTGGTCATGCAGGTGTGCGGGGAATAAATAGGCTGATAGGCTGGCAGGGAATGCACCTCTTGGTGGTAGATTACCTATGGACAAGGGAAAGGTGGGACCAAGTGGTGGAACAGACTGAGAACCCGTATGTGGATAGGTTATATGGCAGGGAATCTGCAGGGGTTCTGGACAAATCTCAAAACTGAGAGGGAAGACCAGGAGAACTTTCAATCAGATGGCGGTGGGAATGATTAGTAGTATGACTCTTCACTGGCTGTTGAACGAGGGGGCGGAGCACATATGGGAATGTCCTGAGTGCAGTGATGTTGGTTCTTAGCTCAGAACTCATCCAAGTATAGACCTGTCAAAAATATGTAGGAATATGAAATGTTGTGCCTGATATATTCAAAATGGCGAAGTGGTGACTGACCTCTGCCACATGTAGCAACCGAATTGAACTGGAGTTGACGTTTTCAAAACGATACAAAACCATGCTGACTGACTCGACCTCAGACTCAACTTCTTGCGAGGCCTGTAAACATTGGACAATCATATCAATAAACTTTGGACAATCATATCAATAAACTTTGGACAATCATATCAATAAACAGTTGACAATCATATAAATAAACTTTGGACAATCATCTAAATAAACTTTGGACAATCATCTAAATAAACTTTGGACAATCATATAAATAAACTTTGGACAATCATATCAATAAACTTTGGACAATCAAGCCAATAAACTTTGGACAATCATATCAATAAACTTTGGACAATCATATCAATAAACTTTGGACAATCGTATAAATAAACTTTGGACAATCATATAAATAAACTTTGGACAATCATATAAATAAACTTTGGACAATCATATCAATAAACTTTGGACAATCATATCAATAAACTTTGGACAATCACGCCAATAAACTTTGGACAATCATATAAATAAACTTTGGACAATCATATAAATAAACTTTGGACAATCATATCAATAAACTTTGGACAATCATATCAATAAACAGTTGACAATCATATCAATAAACTGCAGACAATCATATCAATAAACAGTTGACAATCAAATCAATAACAGCTGACAAACATATCAATAAACTTCGGACAATCACGCCAATAAACTTTGGACAATCATATCAATAAAAATTTGGACAATCATATCAATAAACTTGGGACAATAATATCAATAAACTTTGGACAATCATATCATTAAACAGCTGACATTCATATCTATAATTAACTGACAATCACATACACTGCATAATAACATGTGGACACTCACATCAATAAGCAGCTGCCAATCATGTCTATAAATAGCTGACAAGCTCTGTGGTGAAGGGGTTATGAATGCAATTCGTAATCCTGCATACCATGTTTGAAACACAGCTGCTGGCGATTTGGAAGCAGATTGTCTTGCGTTGGTTCCCCATACAAAGATACAAATGCCGGTCATTCAGAAAGCAGTGGCGAACTACTGAATGTAAACTTGCCAAGAAATCACAAACAGCCCCCCCCCCCCCCCCCCCCCCCCCCCCAAAAAAAATAACAACAAATAAACGCTGAGGTTTACTGCCATGTCTTGTAAAGGATATGCAACTAAAATTTTTAGTAACTGATATTGTTTGAATGTGGAGTGCGTTATAATGTACAGATTGTGCAATATTTTGTTTACTCCATGTTTGTTTAAATCTTCCTAATTTGTTCATTCACATTTTTAGCTTCACTGCCATATGGCAGAACAGGTTCAGTATAACATTTCATTCCCTCTTTCTGACATTCAATGAAAGAGACTTATCACACAAGACACTTCATTTTCTGAAATGCCACTTTTGCTTCAGAACAATTCAGATGCTATTTTTTAAAAATATGAATAAACAAACAAATACTACCGAAATAGGGATACACAGTAGCACAGTGCTTCAGAGGAGCGACTTTCAAGATGGCGACGGACGGTCGTGTTGTTTTGTGTTCGTTAACTTTTTCGCGACGGGGATGGATTTATTCATCTCTGGCGTGTAATTGGTGTGCCAGGATGTAAAACCAGGAGTTTCTACTCAAGATCTGCGCGGGTGCTACGGAGTTCATGCATCGAGCGAAGCCATCCTTGAGTGAATTTTCAGCAGCGTGTGTGGTTCAAATCAGTCTGTGTTTACGTTTTTTCAACATGGCGGAACAACGTGTGTTTTCCGATGGGCCAGCAGTCAACATAACGAAGCGGCGTGGTAGCCGCGCAGGGAAAAAGAAACAAGGTAAGCGCGGAGGTTTGAGGCGTTTTAGACTCAAGTGTCACCGTCTAGGACTCAGGAACATCCGTATTCTATATTGGAACTGTGCCAGTGTAAAACAACGGGGCTCTATTTTAGAAACCCTAGTTTACAGGAACGACATTGTAGCACTCCAGGAGACGAGACTGGGCGATCAGCTACTCCGAATTGCCGGCTTCAAATGTTTCTACAACAGACGACATCTGGGAACGGCGATTCTCGTTCGCGACAGCATGGTGGCGTCAGAGCTAGACATGTCCAATTGGGACAGTGACGATATACAAATACAGGCGTTGAGAGTTCATTCCAGTATACCATTCGTGTTGGTTAATGTTTATGCCCGCAATGCGAGTATGGACGCCCAGAAGTGGCAGTGCTTAAGTGGCATATTGGGCCAAGAGAGAAATGTTATTTTCTGTGGTGACTTCAACGCTAAGGGCAGAGCATGGGGAAACACTTCCTCCAATACACAAGGGGAGGAGCTCGAGACTGCACTGGAAACCATCGACCTGGTTTGTATTAACAGTGGCTGTGTCACCAGGACAGCAAGCCGTCCAGGCGATGAGGACAGTGCTATTGATCTGGCGCTAGTTTCACCTTCACTCACTACAGTGTGTAGATGGGGTGTCCTAGGACACCATGGCAGCGACCACCACCCGTGCAGCATATTGGTGGAGAAAGGCAGAACCAGGCAGCACAAGCTAAAGGTAAAGACGTTCCAGTATGACAGTACAGGGCAAGATGTGGTGAGTAAAATAAGACGTGACAAGCGCAGAACGTTTCAGGGCAGGAAAAAAAGCTGGGAGCAGCCACCGTGGTGGAGTTTCGAGGTGGAGAAGGCTTGGGTGGATAAGCGTAGTGCTGTAAGGAGATGGCAAAATGCCAAGAAGAACAGAGCTGGTCATCCTAGTCCCTGCTTGCACTTAGAAAGAGAGATGCACACAAAAGTAAGCTATTTCAAAACACTGGTCAAGGTGGTTAAAAGCGAAAAATGGGCAGAGGTGTGTCAAAGAGTAAGCACAGACAAGTCACTGAAATTGTTCTGGCGACTACATAAAAGCATGAGTGGTGTAGTCAAGAATAAGAGCATTTCAGACTTCCAAGGTGCTGACCTCACCTGGCAGAGGACTGACGAGGACAAGGGCAAAGCCCTCTTTGAACGCTACCTTGAGCAGGGAGGCCGAAATCTGGCCAAGGAGGTCACCTCAGACAGATGCAAGGCCCAGAACACTTCGGAGGAAGACACAGTGACAGTGAAAGAAATCAAGGCTGTGCTTCGACGATCAAAAAACAGTGCTCCAGGTCCTGATGGCATAAGATACGACGACATAAATAGGTGTACCGACAATGAGCTAGAGAAATTAGCAGACATGTACAACAACAGTATAGGGAGTGCTAGCATCAAGGAGGAATGGTTACACAGCTATCTGATTCCCTTGCCGAAGCCTGACAAAGACCACAAAAAAATTCAGGGATATCGAATTATAACCATGCAGAATACAATAGGCAAGCTGCTGGAGAAGGTAATTGCCAGGAAAATATCAAGCCAACTAGAGAGGCAAGGTGTTTTCCCACCTACCCTGGGTGGGTACCGTCCAAAAAGAGAAACCTGGACCAATGCAGCAGTCTTTGCCCATGATGTCTATGAAGGTTTCCACTCAGGCACTGAAACCGTTGCTGCAGCGATTGATCTTGAGGACGCATACAACAGAGTACCACTGGATTTTTTAATGTTTCAGCTTCTTGAACTAAACGTAAGTCCATTCCTCCTTAGTTGGATCGCTGCAGCCCTCTACCAACGGAAAGTAGTTTTTAGATGTGGCAGTTGGACTTCGGAACCAACAACAATATATCCTGGCCTACCACAGGGATCGCCATTATCTCCGGTACTGTTCAACGCCTACACAGTGAGAATCACCAGTGAGCAGATCACTGGACCTGGCAGGACATTGTCGTATGCCGATGATGTTTTAGTGTATCGTCAGGGTAAGGATAGAGAGGAGGTTGCTGTGGAACTACAAACCGAACTCAATCGCATAAGTACTTGGTGTGATGAAGCTGGGGCAATGGTCAACCCAACAAAGGCAACAGTGACTTGGTTCTCGTTGAATAATCATATTGTCAACAATCCAACACCAACTGTAATGCTGTGTTCAGAGACGGTGGAAAGAACGCAGGCAATGAATTACCTGGGAATACGGTTTGATCGAAGCCTTGCTTATAATGTGCACATAGACCAGGTGATAACAAAGGCCAAGCGGGGTTTGGCAGCGATGCGGGTGATGGCGGCAGCAAACTGTGAGCAGCGCCATCTATGTCTTCTGTACGAGGGGCTGGTCATGTCTGTTTTGGAGTATGCAATGGCAATCCTGACTCTCAGCCATAAGCAGATAGAAAGGATGGAAAGGATACAGAATGAAGCTATGCGCATTATTCTTGGATGTACAAGAGATACAGCATGCAGGGCGATGCGCTACCTTCTTGATTTTCCAACCATTGAAGAGAGAATACAAGTTTGCAGGGCACGCGCCTACCTCAAAATTAACGCAAACACACAACATCCACTGCATAGTGAAATTAGGAAGGTGAAGGGCAGCAGGTTAAAAAGAGGACGGTCGTGGATGGGTCAAGCCGAAGACATTCTTCAACAGGTGTGTTCACTTGAGGACTTAGAACCTGGCGAGGAGTGGGTGCAAGTGCCAACAGACTTCTGCACATCCTTTTCAGTTTGCATCCAACTAGATAGAAAATGCAGACAAGAAAATCCGGCTGCTGTTGAGGCTGAAGTACAAGCGTTGATTTTCGAGAATTCGCTAGACGGTGACGCGGTCATCTACACAGATGGGTCGGTCGTCCGACATGTGAGAAGCTCATGGGCCTTTACAGCTCGGGCCGGAGGGAGAATTGTGAAGGAGGACTCTGGTGCTTTCACTGAAACCACAAGTAGCCTGACCATGGAAGTCATGGCAGTAAGTAAAGCAATAACATGGCTCGAGACACAGACATTCACTAGGGCTTGTTTCCTTAGCGACTCAATGAACATGATCAAGAGGATAGAGGAGGGGTCGATCCGAAGAGAGTGGTTGCTGCCTCTGAAGCGGTCTCGGCTGGCAAAGATTAGTTTCATCTTCGTGCCAGGTCATGCGGGAGTACAAGGAAATGAGCGGGCTGACAAGCTCGCAGGTGAGGCTACTGTGGAGGGCGGACGCGCCATGGACCAGGCTGACATTCTGAATGCTCTACGAGAAGTGAGACTTTTGCGAGAACCAAGTGATGACTGTGAATCTACAACAATGGCCAGACTGCGGGAGCAGCAAATTAAAAGAGGGGTGGCCAAACAAGAACACTACACAGGAAGCCAAAGAAGATTGATAAACCAACACAGAACTGGCGTCGTTAGCCGCTACACGCTGCGGGATTTGCTGAGGAGGGGATCCGAGCACTTATGGACTGAATGGTTCGATGTGCAACGAGGATGATCTGTCGACTAACTAACTAACTAACAGTGCTTCAGAACAATTCAAATGCTTTTTTAAAAACATGAATACCCCGGGAAGGTTAACCTGGTCAACAAATGACTGCAGAAGCCGGATGTGTCGGCCTAACGGCGCAAGAACACAGCTCTGCTGTAAACAGGCACAACGCAATCACGTCCGGGAAATAAATCCGGATGAACTCAGAAGAAGAAGAAAACATGAATACACAAACAAATACCACTACTACCGAAATAGGGATACACAGTAGCACAGTACTTCAGAACAATTCAAATGCTTTTTTTAAAAACATGAATGCACAAACAAATACCACTACTACCGAAATAGGGATACACGATAGCACAGTGGCTAGATGCTGGCCAGCTAGCCCGGCGGCCATTGTTAGATGCATTTTGGGGCAGATTCTAATTTTTTTCAAATTGACCTGAAACAGTTTCCTGCTAGGGCTCTGTTATCAGATAGCGCCTTCATATTTTTTGGGTGTATTCTTTGTTTTTTTTTGGGTGATCGCTTGCTTTGAATTCAAGCATAGTCCATACACACTACTTCCAGTAGTGCTGGACTGAATTTTGCTTGTGGATTAGCTTTCCCTATTAACAGTGTCCCTCGCCATCAGGCGAACCCACTCTGACTACAAACATACTTGTAATGTACATCCCCAAGTCAAGGACGATAGGTCAACATTTTAGTCCAACTGTCCGGTGTAGGTTTTGAACCCCTTACCTCGGCATCAGCACACCAGATGTTTAAGTACACGTGTTCTTATCCATTCGGCCATGCTGACTTCATTCATTCATTCAGTAGCATGTCCTTTGCAGAACCTCGCTCCCATTACAATCTTCCGGAAAACCTCTCGATCACAAGCAAGATGTCCAGCATCCGATACACCCATCTGGAGATCATCCGCAACATCCTGCACCCATCTTCCTTTTGGCCTTCCTCTTCCTCTCTTCCCAGGCATATACCCCTTCATGCTGATCTTCTCTTCATATTTTGTAGGCAGAGAGTAAGGAGGAACAAGTGGCCAATCTTTTCCTCACTAAAACTGGTTCCAGGAAATGTCTTGGGAAGTAAAGACAGCCAGTGTGGCACTGACCACATCACCTACCAACTGCAGATTGGTCTATACAAACATGGGTTTAGCACCATATACCCAATACACATTAAAGCATGTAAAAGGGTCCTTTAGGTTTTTTAACAACCAAAATATCTGAATGAAAACAAGCCATTACCTTACTCAACCAAACCGCAGAAACCGAGTTGAAATCTCCAGTCCAGTACAAAGTGCCTGATAAAAGGTGGTCATTGTCATACCAAGCACCAAATACATCATAAGGTTTATTGGTTACTCTGCACTGCATTCGAAAATCATCTGTGGATAAAGTAGGGAGCACATGTTGAGAAAAGAGCTTTTATGTATTTACTGGTTATTTATATAGACATGTATACTTCAAGGTTGTAATTCATACACTGGGGTTGAATTTGATAGGGATGTCTTCCAGCTGGTTCTTTTCATATAACACATGGACAAACTTTATTGACATGAATGTCTACTGTTTATTGATATGACTGTCAACTGTTTATTGGTATGACTGTCAACTGTTTATTGGTATGACTGTCAGCTGTTTATTGATATGATTGCCAACTGTTTATTGATATGATTGTCAACTGTTTATTGGTACGATTGTTAACTGTTTACTAATATGATTGTCAACTGTTTACTGGTATGATTGTCAACTGTTTATTGATATGAATGTCAACTGTTTACTGGTAAGATTGTTTACTTTCTACTGATATGAGTGTCAGCTGTTTACTGATATGAATGAAAACTGTTTACTGATATGAATGTCATCTGTTTAGTTATATGACTGTCAATAAATATGATTGTCTACTTTTATTGATATGACTGTCAACTGTTTATTGATATTGTCAACTATCTATAGGCACTTTGACAAGTGATAAGCCCCGGTATCGAACCTGCATATGGCGGTGTTTGTGACATTACCAATGCTGTTCACTATCAACTTTGCTACAATGCCCGACTCTGTAATCATGTGACCAGGATAAAATAAACTGTTCATTCATTTGAGACTTTCCGCATGTATTTACATGCTTACATTTCTTCTTCTATGTTCCTCTTTCGAAGAGAATGTACCAGCTTGGTTGTGCATCTCTCTTAGAGGTCCGAACTTTCGACCTCAGCAAGTATTTATGAAAAGTTTGGTCGCTCTAGACAGATTCCGTTCAAGGTAATGGGCTCTATCTATTCTTGAACAGGCTTCATTCCTAACAATATTGCCAGGGCCATCTCTTTGTGTTTTCCAAAATAGGATTTTCAAAACGTGCACCATACTGAAGTCATTATTTCTTTCTATTTACTTAACTGGATTAATTATGATACTAAACTGGCACCTTGCCGTCTTCATAGACGATAGTTTGTTACATTGTGATAAAAAAAAGGCATAACTACAACCCTTGGTGGTAGCAAATGTGACTGATCAGACCAATTCCTGCTGTAAATGTTCTTCCACAATGGATGAATGCGAACAGATGGTCATTTCCACCATCACGAACCATCTGACATCTCACATGCTCAGTGTGTGAACTATCTGCAATAATTTTCTCCTTTGTCTTTATTCTATTTCTGATCGTTGCTCTTCACGCAACAAGATCAGCAGTGACTTGCTCCCAAGATACAATATCAATGCCTGTATCAATTATGTTCCGCTTATACACATATTTGTATTGTAGTATAGGCTGGCCCTGAGATCTTTTACTTATCTGTAATTCACCAAAAATGATGTCCTTTGGTATCATCAATCATCATAATGTGTCTTATCCATCTGAATCTACGAAGACTGGGCATGGAATAATTATGATAAATATTCTCATAAATATTAAACCTCTGAAACAAGTTAAAAGAATTTAAATATCTAGGAAGTATGATTACTGAAGATGGCAGAATAAACAGAGAAATCTAAAACAGATGTCAAAAAGCAAGTGCGCTTTTATATATCAACTATCATCCACACTGAAACATCCAAACATACCTATATCTGCAAAATGACACATAATAAATAGCATATTCACACCAACCCTATGCTACCAAAGTCTAACTTGGACACTGCCCAAATCACACTTACACAAAATCAACACCTGTGAGATGAGACGCTCGAGTAGAGATGCAAACTTAACTATCTGAGACAGAATAAGAAATGATGTTATCAGACAGACAGTGGGATCAACACCTTGTGTCATATACATTGAAAGTCCAGAGATAAAATAGTTTGACCATCTTGTTAAAATGCAATACCATCATCTACCAGCATTGGCCCTACATCAAAGAAGAAGTGATATAAGAAAAATAGGACACACTAGCCCTTTACAAGGCGTAGCGTCCATTACCGGCCGATCTCTAAATACGAGCGTAGCGTCCGATTCCGGCCGATACTATTATGCATTGTAAAAACGCGATCTCTCGGCTTTCCGACACTTCCGACCGCTACTTTCACTTTTGCCGATAGCTTGACAACGTGGCCGCCATTTGTAAACGCGCTACAATGACTTTGAACAGACTTTTACGGACTTGTTTTGATAGTTTTCGGGAGTTTTACGCTGTTTTTCAAAATGGATTTCGGCGATTCTTCAAGTGATAGCCGAGATTTCGCTCTGTTCAATTTAAATGACATTAAAGGGCACGAAGTTGATTATTAATCGGAGCTAGATATCAGTGCAAAGCGTTACTTTGCATTAGCAGTCGTGAGTCGGACTTTAAAGAAAGTGATTATGATTCTGAAAATGTGTTTGTAAATTGCCGTATAGATGACGGAAAATCACAAACAACATGCCGTATTTCGTAAATATTTGTGTTCATATATGGATTACCGGCAACAATCACGTGAGTAACATATTCTGCATGCTTTTCCCTTCATTGTGTTGTTTATTTAACTAAAATCGGTTGACTAACACCTTATTTGTGATGTTTTTACTAACGCGACCCAAAATTTTTACAGAACCTGAAAAAATCTTGCCCGTTCAGGGCTACACAACGGACAAGCGTCTGCCCTGTAAAGGGTTAAAAGAAAACGGATTGACAACATCAAAAACATTGTACAATCACATGGAATGACACTATCCAGTGCCATTAACTGGGCGCTGGACAGTGAACTATTCCCCCCCCCCCCCCCCCCCCCCCCATGAAGCTTGACGAAAAAAAGTAGAAGAAGAAGATGCTGATGATGATTTCACTGGACAAAGTTTCACTCACCTTGCAGATTAAACACAGCAATTTCCCCAGATGTGCTGAGACGGCCAAAATACACTCCCGACACAAGAAGACAGGTGTCAGTCTCATTAAACTGAGAAAACTGGGTAAACTTCCAGCTGAAAGTGGACTTCATGTCCATCTTAAACATTAGTCGTACCGGGTGGGTGCACTCCCAAACCTGGGTCAGATTAGGGTAAAAAAAGGAATTTTAGAAGACAGATAAAGACAGCGTGTATATGATCAATAAACATGCTCTTTCAATCAATCACTTCATAAATCAATCATTTAATCAATCAATCATTTAATTAATAATTAAATCAAACAATTTATTAACACAATTATTTAATCATGCGTTAAATCAAATTATTTAGCATAGTTCACCATAGCCGAATGGATAAGAACACTGTTCTTAAACATCTGGAGTGCTGATGCTGAGGTAAGGGGTTCAACCCCTACACCGGACAGTTAGACTAAAATGTTGACCTATCGTCCTTGAATAGGGGACGTTAATTACAAGTACCTCTGAAGTCAGAGTCGGTTCATCTGAAGGCGAGGGACACTGTTAATAGGGAAAGCTAATCCCCAAGCAAAATCCAGTCCACTACTACTACAATCAGTGTTTATGGACTACGCTTGAGTTCAAAACAAACAAGTGCCCAAACAAACAAACAAATATTTAGCAAATAAATCATCCACTCAAATGACCATGTCACAAATAAATCATCCACTCAAATATGAAATCAAATGACCATGCCACAAATAAATCATCCACTCAAATATGAAATCATATGACCATGTCACAAATAAATCATCCACTCAAATATGAAATAAAATGACCATGTCACAAATAAATCATCCACTGAAATATGAAATCAAATGACCATGTCACAAATAAATCATCCACTGAAATATGAAATCAAATGACCATGTCACAAATAAATCATCCACTGAAATATGAAATCAAATGACCATGTCTCAAATAAATCATCCACTCAAATATGAAATCAAATGACCATGTCTCAAATAAATCATCCACTCAAATATGAAATCAAATTACCATGTCTCAAATAAATCACCCACGCAAATATGAAATCAAATGACCATGTCACAAATAAATCATCCACTCAAATATGAAATCAAATGACCATGTTACAAATAAATCATCCACTCAAATATGAAATCAAATGACCATGTCACAAATAAATCATCCACTCAAATATGAAATCAAATGACCATGTCACAAATAAATCATCCACTCAAATATGAAATCAAATGACCATGTCACAAATAAATCATCCACTCAAATATGAAATCAAATGACCATGTCACAAATAAATAATCCACTCAAATATGAAATCAAATGACCATGTCACAAATAAATCATCCACTCAAATATGAAATCAAATGACCATGTCACAAATAAATTATGTAGTTAGTGAAGACATTAATTAAACAATTATTTAATAAATAATTAACGTAAACATGTATCTAATTAGTCAATAGATTATTTCATAATGTGTTTAATCTGCCAATCATTTAGCTAATAAATTATTTTTCCCATACAGCTACTGTCATGGAGATTGAAGTATTAAGCTTTCATATCCACCAGATTATGCAGGAGGTGATGTTACCAGCTCTCATCTATCACTGATATTTTTACCCTGTGATTTACGTTTGCCAGATCTGAGTTCATTGTAAGGTATAAACAAAAGTCACAAAAGTCGAGAGGATCGACTTCACTGCACTGGGTTTAATCCCACATGGCTCGGTCTCTTTCCGCAGGACGACCTGCCTAAAGTGTCGCACAAAGCATGAACTCTGTAGCTCCAGCGATGACCCCCAAGAGTCTCAGAGAAAAATGCATTCGTGAACCGAAAGACGTAGCCTGGAATTGAACCCACAACCTTCGAAGCGTGAGGCAGACGGCTTAACCACTTCACCACAGAAACTTCCTGTAAGGTATGTATGAGTCTGTGTTTATTATCTCTAACTTGTATGCAGGAGTCCCACATACTTAATTGTTTTTATTGTATATTGTTCTATCCTGCTGCCGCCACTACTTCTCTTAGCTTCCATTGGCATGGCTCTTGGGCTTATTGGAACATCAAGCATCTCTAGCACTTCAAGTTAGAGCATGTTTAGTTTAGTAGACGGATCAACATCACGACACACGGGTGTAACCCATAAGTGCTCCGTTCTACTCTTAACTCAAGCTTGAGTCCAGAGAATCTCAGTTCAGTGCATGAACTCCATAGCGCCGGTGAGGATCCTGAAATACTTTGGGTAAATTTTTAACTCAAAATCTTGCCAGGACAGTTCTTTTTCGATTTCCAAATGCCAAGGGATTTTTTACGTGCGCAACAATACACACGGGCTGTCCAATCTCACTACCCAGAGAGCAGGGGAAATTTTGTTACTGGAAGTCCACGTGAAAAAATCCTGGCTCTCACTAGGGGCTTGAACCTGAGACCTCCAGCACTTGAGGCAGACACCATACCCCGAGACCACTCAGCTCCCAACCCCCGATCAAGATAGAGCATGCTCAAGTACATTTTAAGTACCGTAAAATCAAGCGCTGATTCGTCTATAACCTTCACTCTGGCATGTTTCCTTAGTGACTCAATTAGTATGCTCAGGAAGATAGAGATGGGGTGGGTCCGGAGACTGTGGTTTTTGTCTCTGGAGCGGTCACGGCTGGCAAAGATTAGTTTCATTTTAATGCCAGGGCATGTATGTGTACAAGGAAATGAGTGGGCTGACAGGCTTGCAGGTAGGGCTACTGTGGGTGGCAGACGAGCCATGGACCAGGCTGATATACTGAATCCTCTACGAGAAGTAAGTCGTTTGCGAGAACCAAGTGATGACTGCGAATCTACAACCATGGTCAGGCTGCGAGAACAGCAAGAGTTGTGGCCAAACAAGAACACTATGCAGGAAGCCAAAGAATATTAATAAACCAACACATAACAGGTTCATTAGCCATTACACGCAGCGAGATTTACTGAGGAGGGGATCCGAGCACTTATGGACTAAATGGTTCAATGTGCAATGGGGATGGATTATCTGTTGACTAACAAACAAATAAAACAAACAACAAAAAAACAAACTAACTAACTAACTAACATACCCAATACACTTAAAGGCATATAAGAGGGTCGTTTACTTTACTTATATACACATGAGTGTATCTTTGAGACTCATGCCAAGAAGACCAAACAGGCAGTAAACAAACACTACCTTAAAGTAACCATCTTTGGAGCAAGTAGCAAACATGGTGCCATCGTGGGAGAAACTGACGTGTAATACTTCATCTTTATGCTCCTTCCTCTCTTCACTTAGAACCGCAGGGGTGTGGTAGTACAGCCGCTTGAATTCCTGTCTCCAAGATTTTGCCCTGGCAGAGAATAAAATAAAGGTTTAAAGATGAGAGGATGTTCTCTTGACCTTGACTTGGGGGACGTAAATTACAAGTACCTCAGAAGTCTGAGTTGATTCGCCTGATGGTGAGGGACACCAGTAATAGGTAAAGCTAATAAACATACACAGTGAGTCCAGTGCACTAAAAGGCAGTAGCATTTGGATGGACTACACTTAAGATCAAAATGAGCGAACAGAAAAAAAACAATCCCATATGGCTCAGTCTCTTTCCATAGAGCAGACTGTCAAAAGTGTTGCTCAAAGCACAAACTCCATAGCTCCAGTGATGACTCCTAGGAGTCTCCGAGAAAATTGCACTCGTGATACTGAATGGCTTAACGACTTCACCACGAGGAAACCGCTGGCAGAGAACATGTGAACATATTCATTAAATCTACAAGATACAGGCTATAACTGTTGACAAAGTTCTGTGACTGTTTTATTACATATAGACATATAGGCCTTCCAAATGTTGGCAGCCATGTGGTGTAGTGGCTAGATGCTTGCCTGCTGGACTGGCAGCCATATAGTGTAGTGGTTAGATGCTTGCCTACTGGTCTGGCAGCCATGTGGTGTAGTGGCTAGATGCTCGCCTGCTGGCCTGACAGCCATGGGTTCAACAATCCACATCAGAGCAAATTCAAATTGTCTGTAATGACCTGGGCTTCCAAGTTAACCCAACCTAAAATGTGTAGAGTCAAGGCGGCCGACGTGATGCTGACCACTTTACCCATTGTGTGCCGATTGGCCTACAAACAATATGGGTCTAGCGCCAAGTGCACTTTAAGACAAATAAAAGAGACTTTTACTTACAACAAAATGTTTAGTTTAGTCGACGGATTCACATTACGGCCCACAGGTGTAACTCATAAGTGCTCCATTCTACTTCTAACTCAAGCCCGAGTCCAGAGAATCTCAGCTCAGTGCACAAACTCCGTAGCACTGGTGAGGATCCTGAAATACTTTGGGTAGATTTTTAACTCAAAATTTTGCCCGGGCAGCGCCATTAGGCTACTATTTTTCGATTTTCAACTGTAATAATAATAATTTCAGAGACCCATAGCTGCTTTCTGTTTTGGGACTTGTTCCAGTTCTGTTCAGAATGTACATACGTAAAGAAAGCGTAGCCAATATAGTCACATCCCTATCAAGTTAGTTATTTGCATATCCTTTACAGGACACCGCAGTTAACTCCAGCATTTTTCGGCCATTTGTGATTTCTTGGCAAGTTTACGTTCAGTAGTTTGCCAATGCTTTCTGAACGACCGACACTAATACCATTTTATGAATAACAATGCAAGGCGGTCTCTGCCAAATCGCCCGCAGCCGCGTTTCGAACGACCACTTCTTCAATTTTTGTGTGATTCATTCATAGCCTGAGAACAGCATTTATTTCACTTGTGTTTAGAAACATTTTTGCGTGCTCTTTGCTCCATTCCATTGCTAGATTCTCACCTGGTCATGGGTTCAATCCGCACCTGGGGCAAAGAAAATATTTTTGTAATGACCTGGGCTTCTAGGTCGACCCACCCTACAATGGGTAACAGGAAATGTCTTGGAGAGTTTGACATAATTTTTTTTTGCGCTCGCTCGCTCGTTTTGAACTCAAGCGTAGTTCATACACACTATTTATAGTATTAATGAACTGAATTTTGCGTGTGGGTTAACTTTCCCTATTAACAGTGTCCCTCACCAACAGGTGAACCCACTCCGACTTCAGAGGTACTTGTAATTTACATCCCAAGGTCAAGGACGACAGGCCAACAATTTAGTCCAGTTGTCTGGTGTAGGGGTTGAACCCATAACCTCGGCATCAGCACACAGGATGTTTAAGAACATGCATTCTTACCCATTCGACCATGCTGACCTGCGTTTGGCATAATTTCATAATGCTCATCATAATCTTCCCCTTTTGCCATCAAGCACGATGCTTGGGGAGGAACAATTGACGCTACAGCACTCGATGGGTGGCACTGGATAGTGTCATTCCGTGTGATTGTACATTTGTCTTTGATGTCGTTAATCCATTTTCTTCTCGGGCGTCCTCTTGCTCTTGTAGCAGATCATTGATGTAGGGTCAGTGCTGGTAGTTAAGGTATTGCATTCTAACAAGATGGCTAAACCATTTGATGCTCTGTCTTTCATGTATATATGGGCACAAGGTGTTGATCCAACTGTCTGTCTAATATTTTATATTCAGTCTCAGATAGTTAAGTTGGCAGCTCTCCTCAAGCATCTCATCTCTCAGGTGTTGATTTTGCTTTAGTGTGAGTTGGATAATGCCCAAGTTTGACAATGGTAGCTCATAATGATATTTCATTTCCCCTGCTATTTGTGTTGTCTTCCATAAATCATACATAGTTCTATCATTCCATTTTGAAGCTTTTCCTAAGTTAAAAGAAGGTAAGCCGATGACCCAGACTCCATGGTTAGCATCATACTTCCTCCAGGAAAACAACCTGCCTTCATCTTGGTTGGCCGCACTATCTTTCTTTCCATTTGGTAAACTTGTTCATGATTTGTTGGATTTTGCAGCTCAAGTTTTAGAAGGGATGGTTAGCCAGCCAATCCCTAGCCAGTGTCCGCCTCGAGTGCTCCGGGTTCAAGCACCGGTGAGGGCCGGGATGTTTTCACGTGCACTTATAGTAACAAAATTTCCCCTGGTCTTTGGGTAGTGAGATCGGACAACCGTGTGTATTGTTGCACACATAAAAAAATCCCTTGGCAGTTGGAAATCGAAAAAGAGTAGCCTAACGGCGCTTCCCGGGCAAAATTTTTAGTTAAAAATCTACCCAAAGTATTTCAGAATCCTTGTCGGTGTACAGAGTTTGTGCACTGAGCTGAGTTATCCAGACTCAGCTTGAGTTAGGAGTAGAACGGAGCACTTATGGGGTACACCCATGTGCCGTGATGTTGATCAGTTGACTAAACTAAACTTCCTTGCCAATTCTTTCCCCATTTGAACATAATAAGAGATGAAATATGACATCACATAAATGGTGTACGATTGCAGTATCAACAAAACAAAACTCACTTTGATGGCATGGCAGTGCTTGTGGCCAGTTTATAATGCTGTAGAAAAACATGGCGCCACAAAAGTTCATCTGACGATATTCGACTGAACCGACTGCAAACCTGAGCCACTGCACCAATTGACGAAAATGGCAGGTACACAAGAATCTGGAAGATAACGGAATCTGGCAGATCCAAGATGTGAAGCACAGGTGGCAGAAGGCCCACCTCAACCTCTCCCTCCTCATCAGCTGTAATATCAATCACTACATCTTGGTTGTCCTGACGCACGTTCTTGCAATCTGTTTCCATCGCCTCCTGGATAACAAAGAATCAGAAACTGTTGGAACTGGTTCTAGAGAAGAATGCTGAGAATATGATCATCATTATCTGGTGCCTAGCTGAACGGATGATCATAGCTATACATTTCACTATATCAAACAGAATGCATCAATTCTTTTGCTGAATTGTTACGTGCCATAATGAACGTCTTGACTGATAATAAGAGCAATGAACATCTTGACAGAAACCAACTCACAAAGAAAACTGGTTACTTGATTCAGAGGTTAAAAAACATCAGTATTCTTTGAACATGTCATTAATTTGTAAAGGGGTTAAATGTGCTGCCAGAAAAGGACAAATGTCAAAGCTCTACACGCACAATGAAATTATTATAAAAATATCAGATGAATGAAGAAGCAGAAGCAGCAGCAAAAGAAGAAGAAGAAGAAGAAGAAGAAGAAGAAGAAGAAGAAGAAGAAGAAGAAGAAGAAGAAGAAGAAGAAGAAGAAGAAGAAGAAGAAGAAAGATGGTGTAAATAACAAAATATAATAACAAAACATAAGAAAGGAAAAAAGCCTGGAGTATACCCAGAGAGAAGATGCTAGACAGATATTGTGGCCTCGAAGTGCATCTGTATAGAGAGCAGACATTGTAGCATGGAGTAACATTGGTATAGAGAGAAGATGTGGCACAGAGTAACATCTGTATAGAGAGAAAGCATTGTAGCACACAGTAACATCTGTATAGAGAGAAAACATTGTAGCACACAGTAACATCTGTATAGAGAGAACACATTGTGGTACATAATAAAATCTGTATGGAGAGAAAACATTGTAGCACACAGTAACATCTGTATAGAGAGAAAACATTGTAGCACAGAGTAACATCAGTCTCATCTTGTTCCTCTTGTGCCTTGCGATGTCGAGGTGAAACATAAACAGCAGGTGAGTGCCCATTTATTGTCTTCATATATCACGATTCCCATGGATTCTGTTATTCCCTCTGTCCAGCGTTTACATGGTTGGCCTCTTCTTCTGGTTCTGTTTAGTTGTACACCACTGCATGTTGTGGCATACTGTTAGTTGGTAGTCTTGTTATATGGCCAAACCATTTAACTGTTTGTTTTGTGATGAATTCTATCACTTCTATAACCGCACTTTAGTGCTGATTTCTTCATTCAGATTTTCTCACTTCTTGATACATTGAGTAGTCTTCGCAGGAATCTAATTTCTGTTACTGTAATTTTATTTCTATTTTTCTGTTATTGTCCAGGTTTGGCACTGGGAAGCAAATATGAATGGATTCAAGAAAGATTCATGCTATAGTCAATGCATGTGGTGCTTGTCATCATGTCTTTCCACAAGAGAAATAACGGCTACACCAGAATATAACTATATGAAATAAAAACAGAAACGTTTGACTCCTGTGAAACATTGAGAGATACTAAACACGGACACAGTGTACATACCTTACAATGAACTCTACAATCATGAACATAAATAACAGGGGAGGAAAATAAAATAATAATTAAAAAAAACACACTCCAGCTTCTTTCTTACTCCCCTACTTGCAACAATTCCATTCTCACAACACACTCCAGCTTCTTTCTTACTCCCCTACTACAACAATTCCATTCTCACAACACACTCCAGCTTCTTTCTTACTCTCCTACTGCAACAATTCCATTCTCACAACACACTCCAGCTTCTTTCTTACTCCCCCATTGCAACAATTCCATTCTCACAACACACTCCAGCTTCTTTCTTACTCCCCCATTGCAACAATTCCATTCTCACAACACACTCCAGCTTCTTTCTTACTCTCCTACTGCAACAATTCCATTCTCACAACACACTCCAGTTTCTTTCGTATTCCCCCATTGCAACAATTCCATTCTCACAACACACTCCAGCTTCTTTCTTACTCCCCTACTGCAACAATTCCATTCTCACAACACACTCCAGCTTCTTTCTTACTCCCCTACTGCAACAATTCCATTCTCACAACACACTCCAGCTTCTTTCTTACTCCCCCATTGCAACAATTCCATTCTCACAACACACTCCAGCTTCTTTCTTACTCTCCTACTGCAACAATTCCATTCTCAAAACACACTCCAGCTTCTTTCTTACTCCCCCATTGCAACAATTCCATTCTCACAACACACTCCAGCTTCTTTCTTACTCCCCTACTGCAACAATTCCATTCTCACAACACACTCCAGCTTCTTTCTTACTCCCCTACTGCAACAATTCCATTCTCACAATACACTCCAGCTTCTTTCTTACTCCCCTACTGCAACAATTCCATTCTCACAACACACTCCAGCTTCTTTCTTACTCCCCTACTGCAACAATTCCATTCTCACAACACACTCCAGCTTCTTTCTTACTCTCCTACTGCAACAATTCCCATTCTCAAAACACACTCCAGCTTCTTTCTTACTCCCCCATTGCAACAATTCCATTCTCACAACACACTCCAGCTTCTTTCTTACTCTCCCTACTTGCAACAATTCCATTCTCAAAACACACTCCAGCTTCTTTCTTACTCTCCTACTGCAACAATTCCATTCTCAAAACACACTCCAGCTTCTTTCTTACTCCCCATTGCAACAATTCCATTCTCACAACACACTCCAGCTTCTTTCTTACTCTCCTACTGCAACAATTCCATTCTCACAACACACTCCAGCTTCTTTCTTACTCCCCCATTGCAACAATTCCATTCTCACAAACACACTCCAGCTTCTTTCTTACTCTCCCTACTGCAACAATTCCATTCTCACAACACACTCCAGCTTCTTTCTTACTCCCCTACTGCAACAATTCCATTCTCACAACACACTCCAGCTTCTTTCTTACTCCCCATGCAACCAATTCCATTCTCACAACACACTCCAGCTTCTTTCTTACTCCCCTACTGCAACAACTCCATTCTCACAACACACTCCAGCTTCTTCTTACTCCCCTACTGCAACAACTTCCATTCTCACAACTACACTCCAGCTTCTTTCTTACTCCCCTACTGCAACAATTCCATTCTCACAACACACTCCAGCTTCTTTCTTACTCTCCTACTGCAACAATTCCATTCTCACAACACACTCCAGCTTCTTTCTTACTCCCCTACTGCAACAACTCCATTCTCACAACACACTCCAGCTTCTTTCTTACTCCCCTACTGCAACAACTCCATTCTCACAACACACTCCAGCTTCTTTCTTACTCCCCTACTGCAACAATTCCATTCTCACAATACACTCCAGCTTCTTTCTTACTCCGCTACTGCAACAATTCCATTCTCACAACACACTCCAGCTTCTTTCTTACTCCCCTACTGCAACAATTCCATTCTCACAACACACTCCAGCTTCTTTCTTACTCCCCTACTGCAACAATTCCATTCTCACAATACACTCCAGCTTCTTTCTTACTCTCCTACTGCAACAATTCCATTCTCACAACACACTCCAGCTTCTTTCTTACTCCCCTACTGCAACAATTCCATTCTCACAACACACTCCAGCTTCTTTCTTACTCCCCCACTGCAACAATTCCATTCTCACAACACACTCCAGCTTCCTTCTTACTCTCCTACTGCAACAATTCCATTCTCACAACACACTCCAGCTTCTTTCTTACTCCCCTACTGCAACAATTCCATTCTCACAACACACTCCAGCTTCTTTCTTACTCCCCCACTGCAACAATTCCATTCTCACAACACACTCCAGCTTCTTTCTTACTCCCCTACTGCAACAATTCCATTCTCAGAACACACTCCAGCTTCTTTCTTACTCCCCTACTGCAACAATTCCATTCTCACAACACACTCCAACCCCCCCACCCCCTTCTTACGGTATGCTCAAAGAATGTGAATTGTCCTCTTCTAATACAGTAACCAGTTTCCTCTGTGAGTTAACTTCTTTCAAGACATCTTCAATACATTTTTTATGACAATCAGAAGGCTAGAGAGGAATATTATGTAGAAGCTGCCGAGATGTGGTTTTTTTTTTTAGAAGAATGTTGAGAATTCTATGGAATGATAAACATTTTATTGCAGCATTGTGTTCCCAACTTTCTAAAACAAAAAGTCCATGGTTGCTGGAATGAGTTGTTTAACCTCTGAAGCCATAGAGAATGTGGCCTGAGCATAAAACCACATCTCTGCGGCTCCAAGGGGGCTTCAAATTAGACCTTAGAAGTGAAGCATAAATTACAATAACCATACCATTGTCTTGTAACCTGTCAATATTATTAAGGATTTCAAGAGTGTTAAGAATATTACATCATGTTCAGACGAACATGGTAACATCATAAGGACAGTTTAAAGATGGCCGCCCCACTTTTGACATGCGTAAATGAGGGGCAGTGTTCTGTTATCCATTTTTTATCAGTGAAGGGGTGAAACCTATAGAAATTCATCGGTGAATGAAGGGCCAGTATGGTGCTGCATGCCTGTCAGTCCAGCAAGTGTATGAGTGGAGTGGGAAGTATCAAAACGGCATGACTTCTGTGACAGATGGCTCATGACCGGGTCAGGCACACTGAGTAGTGACACCAGAGTTGATTGCAGCAGTTCAAGGCCTCATACAGGAAGATCACCGACTGATTGTGAGTGACATTGCCACACATTTTGACATCAGTCAAGGTTCAGCACACCACATCATCCATGATGTGCCACAGTACTGCAAGATGGGTGTCAAGGCAGCTTATTCTGGATTTGAAATGACGCACTGATGCTTGTCATGAACTTTTTGCAGCGTTTTGAAACAGAAGGTGATGACTTCTTATCAAAAATTGTTACTGGAGATGAAACATGGGTAAACTACCATGAGCCAGAAACGAAGAGAGCAAGCAAGGAATGGAGTCATCCCTTCTTACCGTAACCAAAGAAGTTTCGCAGGCAGCCATCTGCAGGGAAGGTTATGCTGACTCTCTTTTGGGATGAACAATGCATTATTTTAGAAGACTACACGTAACATGCCATGTGCCATGAGTAAAAACTGTCACCAGTGATACTATACAGATCTTTTCAGGAACTGAAGTGTCTATTCGCAACGAAGTTGCGAATAAATGAAGTCTCTATTCGCAACCAAAGGCTAGTCACGTGATATACGTGACGTCATCGGGACATGTGTTTGACTATATTAGACATTTTGTGTTAAAGTATCATCGTGGTCCCAGTAGCAAAGTGGTAAGCATCTCCGCTTGTGACCGTGGTTACTATGGTTCGATTTCCCGCCAATTTTTTATTTTTTTTTTTTTTTATTTTTCAGAAATTAATTAAGTGAAAGCAACAAGATAACTATGTACAAAGACAGTTATTCTGCATTTTGAAAAAATTAGCTAACTTACTGGTAACTGATAGTAATTATTTATCCAGTAAACCAGTACGAAACGAGGAAATTCCGTGGTTGATTGTGATGTCCAGTAAAAGACATCCATCTAACTGTACCTTCTGAAGCAAACATGAATAGTCACCGGGTCTGTAATGAAGTGGTTATGAATGCATTTTGTAATCCTGCATACCACGTTTGAAACTAGCTGTGGTGATTTGGAAGCAGACTGCCTTGTGTTGGTTTTCATACAGAGATATGAGTACCGGTAGTTCAGAAATAAATGGCAGACTACTGAACGTAAACATGCCCGGAAATTTAAAAAAAAAAAAACACACACACACATTCTGTTGATTTGCCAAACCAAGCCATACATCACAGTGTCAGGATTAATTCATTGAAACATATTGATCGACACGGAGATATCAAATATATCATGAGAGGTTTATTGGATATCTGAATTTGTTGTTGTTGTTTGTTCGTTCGCTTTGAACGCAAGTGTAGCCAATATACGTGCTACTACTAATAGCTGCCACTACTGGAGAGTGCACTGGACTGATATTTGCATGTGGATTATTTTATCCTATTACCATTGTTCCTCACCATCAGGTAAAGCCACTCAGACTTCAGGCAGGGGCAGACTTGGACATTCCCTGCACATGGCTGCTTAATTGTATAAGTATAAGCTTCTACATTGGTTTGTTAGTTGTGTACTCACTCCATATTGTTTATGGATTTCCCACAGCTTGTTTGTAAAAATTGTATCTACTCTTGGTTGCGAATAGAGACTTTGTTTATTTGCAACTTGGTTGCGAATAGAGACTTTGTTTATTTGCAACTTGGTTGCGAATAGAGACTTCGTTTATTCGCAACTTGGTTGCGAATAGAGATTTTCATCTGTGACCTGCAATCAAATCCAAATGACGTGGACTTCTGAGTAAAGGGTCATTTTGCAATATATGACAATGGCGGGATGAATAGGTACAGCAGGTGGTGCATGAGTAGTTACACACGTGACAAATATAATTTTTTTTTTTCTACAGGAATCCAAGCACTTATTATTGAAGGCAGTGCTACCTACATCGAAAAATGATACGATACCATTTGTTTTATTCTTTACTTTTTCAGAATATATTCCCCAAATCAAAAACTAAAACAATTTAAGGTTTTCATTTGAAGCTCCCTCGTGCATTATTCCTGCCTAATAATATGTCAATGATTTACTTCTGTACATCATGATTGACTAAATATAGCTTTTAAGAAACTCTCTAATCACCTCGACTGACAACGATACACAGATTAAAAAGTGAAACTGCCATGACAGGACCATTCAAAACAGAACCTGAAACAAACCCCCGTAAATGAATTTAGTGTTTGGGTTCGTTTCTGGGCGTACCTTTCATCCCCCCGCGTATTACAGCGTGTGCCCGGATACTAAATTCTAAATCCCATTACCTGTTTTGTTAGTTTTATTTCCGTTCCTGATACAAGTCTCACATCTTCACACAAAATGAGGATATTTGTTTATTTTCGTATCAGAAGGATTCAGAATGGAACGTAATATTTTGTTTACAAAACACACATCCGGTCCAGGCGGGATCAACAGAGCTGCATGATTGTTGCAGTGCTTCTAGTTTAGCCGGCTCATTTGATTCATGACACCAGCCCAGCGTTTCGATGGTGGTGGGTTCGATTCTTGATTATGTTTTTCGGTTCATGAGTGTAGCTTTCTCCGAGAATCACGTGGTTTCGTTGCTGGAGCTAAGGAGTTTGTGCTTTGTGCGACGAATTTTGGCAGGGCGCCCTGCGGAAAGCGACCGTGCCATATGGGATAAAACCCGGTGCAATGAAGTAGACCCGCTTGTTTTTTGAACCCATTTGTTTTATTCATTTTAGTCATTTCTGATACTGATGACGGATGTTCCTCATTGACATGATGTCAAGATGTCCAGAATGTTCTCTCTTGCTCCTTATACCCTCCAACTGTTCCCATTATGACGACATACTACAGCTTTTCCCTTCTTATGACGTCCACAAATTATACACCTTCTTCTTCAAAAGTATTAACGTACTAAAGTTGAGAAGGTAGCTTTCATTGCACCGGGCGTTACCCCATTAGCCCAGTCTCTCTGAACAGAAAGGCAAACTGCTTGCCGTTGAGCATCGCACAAAGCACAAACTCCATAGATCCAGCGTCCAATTAGATGCGAGAAACCAGTTCTCTTTGTGAGCTAACGTCTTTCAAGATATCTTTATTGATCTTTCTATCCATTCATGGTGTTCTAATCATACTTCTATACATCCACATCTACGCAGCCTCCATATGATTCCTCACTTGACTGTTTATTGTCCATGATTCGCTTCCGTATACCAGGATTATCTCAATATAGCTCTTGAAACCTTTTCGTCACCTCGATTAACAAAGCTAAATGACAGATAATTTCCTTCATCTTGTGAAATGATGTATTTGCTTGGACTATTCTACATTTAACTTCCTTAATACATCTTCTATCAGCTGTTATGAAAATAACAAAATACTTATATACATCGACTACGACCTCCAACATGAGAATGGAAGTGGAAGCAGCAACACCGGCCTCCCGATGGTTGGAGGAGACCACTGCAATAGATATTGCATTCATTAGGACTCAAGTAGATGCTTAGTAAGGTGGAGATATGCATGTTTTGTATGGAATGAATTTCCTCGCTTCAGAGGTCATAGACTGTGAGAATTGTACGGATTTTTTGCCCTGGTCATGCGGGAGGGCGGAGGGAATGAATAGGTTGATAGGCTGGTAGGGAGTGTACCTCTTGGTGGTAGATTACCAACGGACAAGGGAGAGGTGGTCGAGCACCTGTGGGACCATGTGGAGAAGGCGGAGTACAGAATCCGTATTTGGAAAGAATGATATGGCGGGGATTGGCAGGGGTTATGGAAGGATCTAAAACACAGAGGAAAAACCAAGAGAACTTCTAATTAGATAGCGGTGGAAACGATTAGTAGTATAACTCTTCGCTGGCTGTTGAACGAGGGGGTGGAGGGCGTATGGGAATGTCCTGAGTGCAGTGATGTCGGTTCTTAGCTCAACTCAACTCAACTTCATATACATGACTTGTTTCAGACATGCACGGACCAATATCTTCAAGCTCAGAACAGGAGATAGTTTACCCAGAGCACACCTCTACCCAATGGGTCTCTGAATGGCGCACGGCCGGTTGCTGAGTTATCTATCTGCATTACTCTGCAACTGCTGATTTTCTAGTGGCTGCCGCTTCCATCGACAATGAACTGTAATTATAGTGGCTGAATGTTGTGTTGGCATTCTGATACAGGCCTTATGCACGTATGCCTGTGTGTGCTGTTGGTTTGTCGGGACTGCTGTCTGTTCCACCTTTCTCACGGGACAGTGAGGAGCATTTTGTGTGATATTCACTGATAAAGGAACTGAGCATTATGGAGGTGACCCTTTGCCGTGAAGTTGGAATCGCGACTAACGACTAACCATATGCACAATGCACCTGAATGAGTGTTACAACGGTCTTTAAGCTTAAAATAGTTAAATTATGAATAAAATTAGCGGAATTGTGGTAAAGCTGAGTATCACAGCCTGGGATTCTGAGATAAGTAGCAACATATTGTTTTCAAATTAAAATGTTCTCTTTGTTGTACTAATTCTTTAATTTTTTTATTCTGCTCACCCTGTTCTTATGCCTTAATGTAGCCACTGTGGGGGGGGGGGGGGGGATGGTCTTATTCGTGATTATATGTTGTGGACAGACATGAGAGGTTGAAATTTTGCCAAGGCGGTTACCTCAGATAGGTGTAAGGCCCAGAAGATTGCAGTTGAAGACACAGTGACAGTGAAAGAGATCAGGGCTTTGCTTCGACGAGCAAAAAACAGCACAGCAGGGCCAGATGATATAAGGTATAACGCCATCAGTTTGTGTACCGACAACTAGCTAGAGAAACTAGCAGATATGTACAACAGTATAGTGAGTGCTAGCATCAATGAGGAGTGGTTACACAGCTATCTGATTCCCTTGCTGAAGCCTGGCAAAGACCACACAAATATTCACTGATATCGGGTCATAACCATGCAAAATACAATAGGCAAGCTGCTGAAGAAATTAACTGCCAGGAAAATATCAAGCCAGCTAGAGAATCAAGGTTGTTTCCAACCTACCCTTGGAGGAAACCGACCAAACAGCGAAACCTGGACCTAACGCAGTAGTTTTTTCCCCATGATGTCTATGAAGGCTTCCCACTCAGGCATTGAAACATGTGATGTGGCGATTGATCTTGAGGACGCGTACAACAGAGTACCGTTGAATTTTTTAATGTCACAGCTCCTTGAACTCAAAATAAGTCCATTCATCCTTAGTTGGATCGCCGGCGAGCAGATCGCAGGACCGGGTATTCCATTGTTATATGCCGACGATGTGTTAGTCTATCGTCAGGGTAAGGATAGAGATCGAGTTGCTGTGGAACTACAAACAGAACTAAATCCGCATCGCATAACACTTGGTGTGTGGAATCTGGGGCAATGGTCAACCCAACGAAGGCAGCAGTGACATGGTTCTCTTTGAATAACCATATTATCAACACTCCAATACCAACTGTAAATCTGTGTTCAGAGACTGTGGAAAGAACGCAGTTACCTGGGTACACGTTTTGTTCGAAGCCTTGCTTACAATGAGCACATAGACCTGGTGATAACAAAGGCCAAGCGGGGTTTGGTTGAAATGCGGGTGACGGCGGCGTCAGACTGTGAGCAGCGCCATCTATGTCTTCTTTACGAGCGTCTGGTTATTTCTGTTTTTGAGTATGTGATGGCGATCCTGACTCTCAGCAAGTGGAAAGGACACAGAACGAAGCTATGCGTATTATTCATGGATGTACAAGACAAAAAGCATGCAGGGCGATGCGCTATCTTCTTGACTTTCCAACCATGGGGGACAGAATACAAATCTTCCGAGCACGTGCCTACCACAAAGTCAATGGAAATACACAACAACCACTGCATAGTGAAATTAAGAGGGTAAAAGGTTGCAGGTTAAAAAGAGGAAAGTACTGGATGGGTCAAGCCGAAGACATTCTTCAACAGCTGTGTTCACATGAAGACTTAGAACCTGGCGAGGAGTGGGTACAAGTGCCAACAAAGTTCTGTACTTCCTTATCAGTTTGATTCCAACTCAGAAAATGCAGACAAACAAATCCGGCTGCTGTGGAAGCGGAGGTACAGGCTTTGATCTTCGAGAATTCTTCAGAGTGTGATGCTGTCATTTACACAGATGGATCAGTCGTTCGACGAGTGAGAAGTTCATGGGCTTTGACGGCTCAGGCCGGATGTTGAATTGTGAAGAAAGATTCTGGTGCTGTTGCTTTGACCAAAAGTAGCCTGACTATGGAAGTCATGGCAGTACGTAAAGCAACAACATGGCTCGAGACACTGACATTCATTAGGGCATGTTTCCTTACCGACTCAATGAGTATGCTCAAGAGGATAGAGATGGGGTGGGTCAGAAGAGAGTGGTTGTTGTCTCTGGAGCGGTCTCGGATGTCAAAGATTAGCTTCATTTTAGTGCCAGGGCATGCGGGTGTACAAGGAAATGAGCAGGCTGACAAGCTTGCGGGTAAGGCTACTGTGGAAGGCGGACGAGCCATGGACCAGGCTGATTGTCTGAATGCTCTACGAGAAGTAAGTCGTTTGCGAGAACCAAGTGATGACTGTAAATCTACAACCATAGTCTGGATATGAGAACAGCAAAGAAGATTGATAAACCAACACAGAACTGGTGTCGTTAGCTGCTACACGTTACGGGATTTACTGAGAGAGGATCCGAGCACTTATGGACTGAATGCTTCGATGTGCAATGGGGATGATCTGTCGACTAACTAATTAGCTAATTAACTATATGTTGTGGTATGTGTATGTATTTGTTCGCTGCAACGTCTGTGTTGTTCGTACTTGTGTTCTGTAAAGCTGCATTAATTTATGTTATTTTTATATTGTCTTAATTGCAACATGACTATTTTTGTTCGCGAAGAGTGATCCAGCCGCTAGCATCTTTGAATCCAACCAGTCTGTCCGCTATTTAACTCCCACTCCAACATGTCCAACCAATCTTCTCGCTAGTTACCTTCCACTCCAGCATGTCCAACCAATCTGATCGCTATCTCCCACTCCAGCATGTC
This sequence comes from Cepaea nemoralis, assembly GCA_014155875.1. Taxonomy (NCBI): domain Eukaryota; kingdom Metazoa; phylum Mollusca; class Gastropoda; order Stylommatophora; family Helicidae; genus Cepaea; species Cepaea nemoralis. The sequence goes on along the minus strand of JACEFZ010004364.1, from coordinate 10,035 downwards.
CAATCAATCTGCTCGCTAGTTACCTCCCATTCCATCATGTCCAACTAATCAGGCCGCTAGTTACCCCCTACTCCAGCATATCCAACCAATCTGCCCGCTAGTCACTATAAGTGGGTTGGAAACACAGCAGTGATGGTGTTTTTTTTTTTTGGAAAAAGCTATGTTTGCATGATCGTTCAGTAAATAATGGCAATCTTCTGAACGGAAACCATGCCAAGGAATCACGAACAGCCAAAATACTGGGGTTGACTGCTACGTACTGTGAAGGACATGCAAACAAATTGTAAAACGCCTGCTCCGTTGCTACGGGCTTACGAAAGCAGTTCATAATCCCGTATACCCACGTTCGAAACATAGCTGAGGGCGATTGGCAGCAGACGGCATTGAGTTGGTTTTTTACTAAATGAAATGGGTGCCGGTCGTTCAGAAAGCAATGGCAAACTACTGACCGTGAATTTGCCAAGAGATCACAACAGCAAAAATTGCTGGTGTTGACTGCGACAACATGCAAAGGTTATGCAATTAAGTCTAATTCTCTAATTGTAACACATGACCTATATTTATAAAATGCTTCATGAACGCTTGTATTAATCAAGTGTTTGCACTATTGTGACTCTGAAAATACTATTTAGATTTTAATTATATACATATCTGATACTCAAGTGCTACATTAGTATGCTAATATTAGTTCATAAAACTGTTTTTTTTTTTAGATTATTATTAACATAATTTTACTAACGGTAATAAGAAATAAATAATAATAATTATGTGACAAAATAAACTGAAAACATATTATGTTGTATTCAATTAAACAAAATTATATTATTAACACTGTCAATGCCAAATATAGCCGAGACAATATTCACATTTTATTACTAAATACGGATGACAATTTTAACATTACTGTTTCTGAATATCTTCTAGTATATAATGCGGAAATAAACTGTAACATCTATATGTAAGCAATATTCATTTAGCACTCTAAAATGTATATATTATTTATGTGTGTGTTTTATTATCACTCTAGGTGTTATCTATAATAAGACAGTGCAGCACAACTAACAGTAGTTCAGCACATTTAACAAAATTAGATGGAACCGTGTGTAGGACAACAAATTTAGGTTAGTAATAAACTAAACTGCCAAAATAGTGGCTAAAGATATATGAGAAGGGTTAATATATACAGTAGATATTTAAAAAAAAAAAGAAATGAAATGCAAAGCATGCTAAAGACATGCGTACTTACAGACTGTCAATGAGGTCCTTGTGGATATCACAGCTGTGCATATTCGTCAGTATTGATGCGGCTGAAAGCCTTATCGTTAGATCATGTTGTAACGAATTAGTCAAGCACCAGGCTTGAGTGTTAGGAGCACCTAACATGATAACGGGGTCGTTCAAACACTCGTAGACTTTGTTTGATGTTGGCCTTGTCTTGAACATCATGCACCAGAGAACCACGCCCAAGGAGTAGACGTCTATCTTGTAAGGATCAACCCACGTGAAGCACGATATTTCTGGAGCACGGAAACACTTGGTGCCACCAATGTTTTCTGAAGCAACCACAGTGGAGCTTCGAGGGATGAAAAATGATAATCCAAAATCTCCAAGAACTGCATCGTTGTTTGCGTTGATCAAAATATTGTCGGGTTTGATATCGCTGTGTACTATTCTCTTCTGATCATTGAGATAACGTACAACACACGCCATCTGGGTGAAGTACTTGACACACAACTCCGAGGTCATGGTTGCAAGCTTGGAAGTCAAGGTTCCGATTAGGGCAGTAGTGAGTACAAATGGCCAAATATTCAGGACACACGGCAGATATAGTATGTTTGAGGACGTGTGGATGAGATAGTCCTATTAAAACGCAAGCCTCTTTATAAAACAACCTCTTGTTTCTAATCCCTCCATCAGAAGTAAGCAATGACAATAATTTCACGGCTCTCTTATGTTTTGCACACAGACGTGAGGTGGCTAGAACAACTTCTCCACTCATTCCACTGCCCAAAACTGGACCACGAGAAAAATTATATGTCGTAAAAAAGTCCCCTGGTAGGTTTACAATTGAAGGTAATTCCATTTCCGAACACATTCATTGGCACCTTTCCGTCTTGACAGACGATAGTTTGGTACATTGTGCTTCAAAAAGGCTTAATAACTGTCGTATGGCAATAACTACGATCCATGGCGGTGGCGAGTGTGGCTGGTAAGGCCAATTCTTGCTGCAAATGTTTGCCCACAGTAAGTGCATGTGAAAACATGGTCATTTCCGCCATTTTGCACCATCTTACGTCTCTCACGCTCTGTGTGTGCTTTATCTGCAATAATTTTCTCCTTTGTCTTTATTCCATTTCTGATAGTTGCCCTCCATGCAACACGTTCAGCGGCGACGTGCTCCCATTGTGCATTATCAATGCCTGTATCAATCATGTCCCGCTTACACACATCTTTGTATCGTAGTAGAGGCCGACCCTGAGATCTCCTACCCGTCTGTAATTCACCAAAAAAGATGTCCTTTGGTATTCTACCATCATCCATCCTCCTAAGATGTCCTATCCATCTAAGTCTACGAAGACTGAGCATGGAATACACCGTCACACAACCTGATCTTTCCAATACTTCAGTATTTGTGATTTTGTCTTGCCACTTAATACCAAGTATTCTTCGCAGACACCGCATATGAAAGCTGTTTAAACGTTTCTCTTGGCGTGAGTAAGTTGTCCAGGTTTCACTGCCATAAAGAAGAGTACTAAGGACACAGGCTTGGTAGACGAGGACTTTTGTTTTGGCAGTAAGCTTCCTGTTCTCCCAGACTCTTTTTGCTAACATGTTCATTGTTGTTGCTGCCTTGCCAATCCTGATGTTGATTTCCTGATCGAGGGATAATTTGCTATTTACCTCTGATCCTAGATATGTAAAATGGTCTACTATCTCCAGTTCGGCGTCGTCAATAAAGATTGATGGTACACCATTGTGCACCTTGTGACATAATCTGTGTCTTCTTTTTGTTAATTGTTAAACCAAATTCAGAACAAGCATTGGAGAATGCAGATAGTAGATGATTGTAATTCTTCCTCAGAGTGGGTCGTAATCGCAGCATCATCCGCAAAAAGCAACTCTCTGATTAGTACCCTGCTAATTTTGGTCTTGGCCTTCAATCTCAGAGCATTATAGAGGCCACCATCTGAGCGTGAGTGAATGTATATACCAGTCATCCTGATCACGAAAGGCATATTTCAGTAGAAGTGAAAAGTATATCCCAAAGAGGGTGGGGGATAGTACACAACCTTGCTTAACTCCACTCTTGATTTCAAACTCTTCTGAAGCTGAGCCATCAAACTTGATTATACCCTTCATGGCTGTGTGGAACGATTCTACAATGGACAGAAGAGTTGGTGGACAGCCAATCTTCTTTAGTGCTTTGAACAGACCCTCACGACTGACCAAATCGAATGCAACCACAAGCGAACACAACCACAGTAAAAACTAAGTGAGACAATTATCCAATAGAGAAAAATGCACAAGAGAGAATATAATCACGATCTTGCAACAAGCACTCTGGAAAATCGTATGGTGAAATGCGACACTGTTCTCGCTTATATATAGTAGGGGCAGTCGGTAGCCTGGTCTTTGTCGGCGTCCTCGTTACGGCATTGGTTGATAATATTCAATGGGCAATAATGAGAGGCTAGATCTATCAGTCATTATGTGGCGTGGTTCTTGTGAATGTGGCATATCTAGACGGATTAGTCTTTCATATCTATACTGCCGCTTCTGATAAAGCGATCTTCAAATAATTTGTCTGTTAATCCTACCTCTTGGCATCTATTGTCGGCTCACATGTCAATGTCTGGTGACGTTACTTTGATATCCAACAAAAGGTTCACTTAAAGAAGTGACCTAAATTTGATGTATTAACCTAATCAGGGCATGCGATTATGGTTGAAACATATTTGAAGGTTCTCAAAACACGGGCGGTCACTAACAAAGAAATCAAATATTATTCAACACGTGTGTCTCATTGTGTTTTTGATAAATGAGAACATTTTTAAGGCCAGCTAAGAATGCTTATGCATGACTCCATTAACTCGTGTAAATCTAGGACCTTTAATTTTACATCCAATTAAATTGAATTAGTCGCAACCGTCATTATCTAATTACATTATCTTTATTGTCGCAAGACACTCTTTCGCATCATCATTATCTTCACCATAAACATTATTATTATCAACACAAAAATTATGAATGTCTATATTTTTTCATATCCTATTTACAGGACATTGCAGTCAACACCAGCATTTTTATGTTGCTGTTGATTTCTTGGCAAGTTTTACTTTCAGTAGTTTGCCATTGCTTTCTGAACGACTGGCTAACATACCCTTCGTAAGAAACCAACGCGCCGCGATCAGCTGCCGAATCTCATGCAGCTGTGTTTCGTACGTGAGTATACGGGATTACGAATAGCGTCCTTAACCCTTTCGCCAGTGAAACCGGCTCAAGACAATTACATCGATCAATTTGGTTATCCAGAGTATTTTTAGCATTTTTATATAAAATCACATCTCATCAGCCTCTAAGGATATATTTGCTTGCTTACTATCTGTCTAAGTTTTAAAGCCATATGATAGAACTGATCCTATGCAATATGGAACAATTCTTTCTTCCCATGACAAGAATGTATTGCATAAGTCGTTCTTCATTTGATACAAAGCAGTTTTTTTTTTAAATTGTGTGGATGTTGTTGATGTTGTTGTTGTTGTTGTTGTTGTTGTTGTTGTTGTTGTTGTTGTGTGTGTGTGTGTGTGTGTGTGTGTGTGTGTGTGTGTGTGTGTGTGTGTGTGTTTGTCCTATACTTTTCTTTGTGTATGTTATGCATCTTCCATCCGATATTATTTATCTACCCATATATGTTATTGCCCGTACTTGCACCAAAATAACACCTTTTAATTGAAGATGCACTTGCCCCAAAATAATACGATTTACATGAGATTAAACAAACATCCTACAATTGATCGCAGCATTTTATCTGAGAATATTTGGCTGAATACATCCTCAAATCGAACTATAGAAATAAATAAGACTGTTTTCTGTATTCATAGCTAAGTAAAGTTTTCTGTATTCATAGCTAAGTAAATCATTATTGTCCTCAGCGCGTTTATCTTGTATTGAGTGTCCCAGTCTGTATAGATGATACGAACGAGACTTTGTTACATCTCTGCCCTCTCAGTTTTCACGGGCTTGGGACCGTCACGTGCTGTAACATATGGCACGTGGCCTGATTAAAAAGATTTGAATCCAATACTGGTTCAGGCGGCATTGCCGTGTTAGATTAGTTTAGTAATAAAGTGTTAATAATTGGTTAGTAAAACAATATGTACTCATAATTAGTTAATGCGCAAGATAAATCTGAGAATCTAAAGTTGATGTATTAGTAATATACAAGTTCACTTAACATTCAGGCCTGTGTACAAGTATGTCTATCATTGCTGAGATATCCAATTCAAACTGTATTTACATTTTGTTATTGATTATTAACATAACTTATCGTATGAAGGTTTAATGGTTGGTTACTGGTCTACGTGGCGAAGGCGTTCCGGAAGCAATACGTAATCACTATAAGTGGGTTCGAAACACAGCAGTGATGGTGTTTTTGAAAAAGCTATGTTTGCTGGTCGATCAGAAAATAATGGCAGTCTTCTGAACGGAAAACATGCCAAGGAATCACGAACAGCCAAAATACTGGGGTTGACTGCTACGTACTGTGAAGGACATGCAAAAAAATTGTAAAACGCCTGCTCCGTGGCTAAGGGCTTACGAAAGCAGTTCATAATTCCGTATACCCACGTTCGAAACATAGCTGAGGGCGATTGGCAGCAGACGGCATTGAGTTGGTTTTTTACTAAATGAAATGGGTGCCGGTCGTTCAGAAAGCAATGGCAAACTACTGACCGTGAATTTGCCAAGAGATCACAACAGCAAAAATTGCTGGTGTTGACTGCGACAACATGCAACGGTTATGCAATTAAGTCTAATTCTCTAATTTTAACACAAGACCTATATTTATATAATGCTTCATGAACGCTTGTATTAATCAAGTGTTTGCACTATTGTGACTCTGAAAATACTGTTTAGATTTTAATTATATACATATCTGATACTCTAGTGCTACATTAGTATGCTAATATTAGTTCATAAAACTGTTTTTGTTTAAGATTATTATTAATATAATTTTACTAAAGGTAATAAGAAATAAGTAATAATAATTATGTGACAAAAGTAAACTGAAAACATATTAATGTTGTATTCAATTAAACAAAATTATATTATTAACAGTGTCAGTGCCAAATATAGCCAAGATAATATTCACATGTTACTACTAAATACGGATGACTATTTTAACATTACTGTTTCTGAATATCTTCTAATATTTAATACGGAAATAAAATGTAACATCTATATGTAAGTATTATTCATTTAGCACTCTAAAATGTATATGTTTTTCATGTGTTTTTTTTTTTTAAATTTAAATTATCACTCTGGGTCTAATGATTGTTATTTATAATAAGACACTTCAGCGCAACTAAAACAATTTCAGCACATTTAACAACATTAGATGGAAGTCTGTGTTAGACAACAAAGTAAGGTTAGTAATAAACTAAACTGCCAAAGTAGTGGCTAAAGATATATGAGAAGAGTTAATATATTTAGTAAATATCAAAAATTAGAAATGAAATGCAAAACATGCAACAGAAATGCGTACTTACAGACTGTCAATGAGGTCCTTGTGGATATCACAGCTGTGCATATTCGTCAGTATTGATGCGGCTGAAAGCCTTATCATTGGATCATGTTGTAACGAATTAGTCAAGCACCAGGCTTGAGATTTAGGAGCACCTAACATGATAACGGGGTCGTTCAAACACTCGTAGACTTTGTTTGATGTTGGCCTTGTCTTGAACATCATGCACCAGAGAACCACGCCCAAGGAGTAGACGTCTATCTTGTAAGGATCAACCCACGTGAAGCACGATATTTCTGGAGCACGGAAACACTTGGTGCCACCAATGTTTTCTGAAGCAACCACAGTGGAGCTTCGAGGGATGAAAAATGATAATCCAAAATCTCCAAGAACTGCATCGTTGTTTGCGTTGATCAATATATTGTCGGGTTTGATATCGCTGTGTACTATTCTCTTCTGATCATTGAGATAACGTACAACACACGCCATCTGGGTGAAGTACTTGACACACAACTCCGAGGTCATGGTTGCAAGCTTGGAAGTCAAGGTTCCATTAGGGCAGTAGTGAGTACAAATGGCCAAATATTCAGGACACACGGCAGATATAGTATGTTTGAGGACGTGTGGATGAGATAGTCCTATTAAAACGCAAGCCTCTTTATAAAACAACCTCTTGTTTCTATTCCCTCCATCAGAAGTAAGCAATGACAATAATTTCACGGCTCTCTTATGTTTTGCACACAGACGTGAGGTGGCTAGAACAACTTCTCCACTCATTCCACTGCCCAAAACTGGACCACGAGAAAAATTATATGTCGTAAAAAAGTCCCCTGGTAGGTTTACAATTGAAGGTAATTCCATTTCCGAACACAACCACAGTAAAAACTAAGTGAGACAATTATCCAATTGAGAAAAATGCACAAGAGAGAATATAATCACGATCTTGCAACAAGCACTCTGGAAAATCGTATGGTGAAATGCGACACTGTTCTCGCTTATATATAGTAGGGGCAGTCGGTAGCCTGGTCTTTGTCGGCGTCCTCGTTACGGCATTGGTTGATACTATTCAATGGGCAATAATGAGAGGCTAGATCTATCAGTCATTATGTGGCGTGGTTCTTGTGAATGTGGCATATCTAGACGGATTAGCCTTTCATATATATACTGCCGCTTCTGATAAAGCGACCTTCAAATAATTTGTCTGTTAATCCTACCTCTTGGCATCTATTGTCGGCTCACATGTCAATGTCTGGTGACGTTACTTTGATATCCAACAAAAGGTTCACTTAAAGAAGTGACCTAAATTTGATGTATTAACCTAATCAGGGCATGCGATTATGGTTGAAACATATTTGAAGGTTCTCAAAACACGGGCGGTCACTAACAAAGAAATCAAATATTATTCAACACGTGTGTCTCATTGTGTTTTTGATAAATGAGAACATTTTTAAGGCCAGCTAAGAATGCTTATGCATGACTCCATTAACTCGTGTAAATCTAGGACCTTTAATTTTACATCCAATTAAATTGAATTAGTCGCAACCGTGATTACCTAATTACATTATCTTTATTGTCGTAAGACACTCTTCGCATCATCATTAACTTCACCATAAACATTATTATTATCAACACAAAAATTATGAATGTCTATATTTTTTCATATCCTATTTACAGGACATTGCAGTCAACACCAGCATTTTTATGTTGCTGTTGATTTCTTGGCAAGTTTTACTTTCAGTAGTTTGCCATTGCTTTCTGAACGACTGGCTAACATACCCTTCGTAAGAAACCAACGCGCCGCGATCAGCTTGCCGAATCTCATGCAGCTGTGTTTCGTACGTGAGTATACGGGATTACGAATAGCGTCCTTAACCCTTTCGCCAGTGAAACCGGCTCAAGACAATTACAGTCGATCAATTTGGTTATCCAGAGTATTTTTAGCATTTTTATATAAAATCACATCTCATCAGCCTCTAAGGATATATTTGCTTGCTTACTATCTGTCTAAGTTTTAAAGCCATATGATAGAACTGATCCTATGCAATATGGAACAATTCTTTCTTCCCATGACAAGAATGTATTGCATAAGTCGTTCTTCATTTGATACAAAGCAGTTTTTTTTTAAATTGTGTGGATGTTGTTGATGTTGTTGTTGTTGTTGTTGTTGTTGTTGTTGTTGTTGTTGTTGTTGTGTGTGTGTGTGTGTGTGTGTGTGTGTGTGTGTGTGTGTGTGTGTGTGTGTTTGTCCTATACTTTTCTTTGTGTATGTTATGCATCTTCCATCCGATATTATTTATCTACCCATATATGTTATTGCCCGTACTTGCACCAAAATAACACCTTTTAATTGAAGATGCACTTGCCCCAAAATAATACGATTTACATGAGATTAAACAAACATCCTACAATTGATCGCAGCATTTTATCTGAGAATATTTGGCTGAATACATCCTCAAATCGAACTATAGAAATAAATAAGACTGTTTTCTGTATTCATAGCTAAGTAAAGTTTTCTGTATTCATAGCTAAGTACATCATTATTGTCCTCAGCGCGTTTATCTTGTATTGAGTGTCCCAGTCTGTATAGATGATACGAACGAGACTTTGTTACATCTCTGCCCTCTCAGTTTTCACGGGCTTGGGACCGTCACGTGCTGTAACATATGGCACGTGGCCTGATTAAAAAGATTTGAATCCAATACTGGTTCAGGCGGCATTGCCGTGTTAGATTAGTTTAGTAATAAAGTGTTAATAATTGGTTAGTAAAACAATATGTACTCATAATTAGTTAATGCGCAAGATAAATCTGAGAATCTAAAGTTGATGTATTAGTAATATACAAGTTCACTTAACATTCAGGCCTGTGTACAAGTATGTCTATCATTGCTGAGATATCCAATTCAAACTGTATTTACATTTTGTTATTGATTATTAACATAACTTATCGTATGAAGGTTTAATGGTTGGTTACTGGTCTACGTGGCGAAGGCGTTCCGGAAGCAATACGTAATCACTATAAGTGGGTTCGAAACACAGCAGTGATGGTGTTTTTGAAAAAGCTATGTTTGCTGGTCGATCAGAAAATAATGGCAGTCTTCTGAACGGAAAACATGCCAAGGAATCACGAACAGCCAAAATACTGGGGTTGACTGCTACGTACTGTGAAGGACATGCAAAAAAATTGTAAAACGCCTGCTCCGTGGCTAAGGGCTTACGAAAGCAGTTCATAATTCCCCGTATACCCAAAAAAAGTTTGCGAAAAACAAAAAACCGTGAAGGGCCCCCAAAATTTT
>JACEFZ010004363.1:0-93127 GCA_014155875.1 Cepaea nemoralis | reverse complement strand
GGGAAAAGGAAAGAGAAAACCCCAGGGGTTTCCCTTGCCTACTTATATTATCTATTATATAACCCCCCCTTAACCACAGAAAAAAAACATATAATATAATGGGATCAGGCAGATTGATAGATTAGGCATACAGATAAATGTGTGGTTGATGGTAGTGCTGATGATGATGATGTTGATCATGATCATGATCATGAAGATGGTGATAAATGAATGAATGAATGAATGCAGTTATGAATGTATCACAAAAAATACAATCACGTATGAAACAATAAAAGACGAAATATAACTCACTGCACACGAGCTACCCAACATTGCATCCATAACCATTGCTAGGACTGATGAGAATGAGGATGATCTGTCGACTAACTAACTAACTAACTAACTAACTAACTAACTAACATGATGGTAATGAATCTGTATTATATTCACAGTGGTGCCATGGACCGATATGAAGTAGACAGCGGTAAACTGTTAGAGTAAGAACAGGTTTACAAGAGAAGAAGAATTGGCATAGTGAGAACCGTTCACATGATCACTATGAACGAAGAACACACGATTAAGTTGAGAGAAGTCGGTGAGCAACAGATGATGATGAGGGACAAAGGGAAGTGACTCCGAGAAGTTGCGTATCACGTGCCACGAGTTGTGTGGGACACGGAGGAGAGAGGGCGAGACAGAATCAGTCTTGCCAGGGTCTTCGTCAAAGACGGTTGTGAAACGGGTACAGAAGCCAAGCGACATGAAGTTGACATTACTCCAAGGTTGAAAAGATACTTTGTTTGCTGATGAAGGCTAGTCGCTGCAACCTCCTTGCATTGTTCGTAATTCTGTTCTGTAAATTTACAAAAGTGCGTCGCCCAAGTTGAGCGGTTAATTACACAAGCCAGTCACGCTCGATAATCTGTACGCCGAGTGAACGGCAGTGGAAAACAGCACATGCCCGATGCCAAGGTCAAGCCAGGCCGTAAGTTGGTGATTAGCGATAACTATTGTGTAGGAGATATGTTGCAGTGTTGAACTTTGTGTAAATTGATTTAGAATCATCGCATGTAAACCCGCACATGTTGGTAATTGATTGTATAAACGGTGGCGATGACTTTCAATAATAAACACTGACGACAATGGCAAGGACATTGGCTTGTTTGATATTCTCCTTTGTTACATGTTCCTGCTTACATCTGTCCTTGTGGCTGAATAGACGAGCCGGGAATCAGCTACATGGCAAGTGGGGAGCTCGAATATAATAAAGCAGGAGCACAAAAATAAGAGTTACCTTCAAGAAAATTTGGTAACATTCAAACAAAGAACAAGGAAGGTCACCTTGGACGCCATTTGCAATTTGAATAAGGTCATCAACAAACAGGTTCAGCTATCAAAGCATGGCGTAAATATCTCTGAACAATATGAACATTTAAGCCACGACGCTGAACACAACAAATGAAATACCAATTTTGACAAATATTGACCCTGGCTGAGAAAACACTTGAGTTGTGAACTCCAAACAACCTCTTAAAGACATTCACGAGTGTCAGGAACTTAGTGTCAACAAGTCTAGAAAGAAAGACTTATTAATTACCTGATGACATTCAACAAGTGAAAAGAAAAAGAGTCAAGAAATTGAACCCACAAACACAACGACGGCACATGATCAGTCGTTCAAAGTGCTAACAGACAGTCCTGTCAACAGTTAAAACGCATCATACAAGACAATATATCAAAACAACAATGATGGCTGAATTTTGACTGAAATCTCATAACTACAGTTACATAAGTAGTAGGAAGTGCGATAATTGAGTCGACTTTGTGGGACAATCAAAATTTCAATCAAATAACTCAAGACGGCGAAGATGATCACAACTACATGTGGAAGAAGGGTAGAAATCATCTAGCAGTAGTATACCAAGTTATCTTCATCTGGACTCAAGAATCAGATTTTTTTCAAGACATTTTTCTAAAATTCAACTTTGGTCTCCAACTAATATTGAACAACTTAAACAACCGAAGTCAACATACCTATTCAGTCCAGAACAATAACACGACATCACCACAGTGAATCTGCATGATATTAAACTTTTTTTCCACTCAAGTTACAGAGAAGGCCAAAATTTCCTGACAGTTCTATCTGAAGTTTGAGCCTTCGTTAACGATCAACACTCAAGACCTCGACTACTGGAAGGAAGATGCCGGACCAGTGAAGAACCGCAACACAGCAGCAGCAACAAGGCATCAGGCGAGTGAAATTGTCTGACTGTGTTTGTATCATTTTGTGCGGCTGTTTAGAGTGGATATTTGGTTATATTCTCCACAGGTTTTTGTCATTTTTCTCATTATAGGTGTTGAGCTTACATCAAGCAAGAGTATTGAGATAATTTATGAATTAATTGAAGATCTCAGTAAAAATTCTCAGTGATCAAGAACAAGATCCACAGGCATCACACATATGTTCTAAGTGTTCCAGTGTTGGGAAACTGCGATAGTATACTTCATGTATAGATATTATACCAATCATAGTATCTATCATCTAATTTTCTGGTGTAATATTTACAGCTTTGTGACACCACGATAACTCCACGCAAAGGTTACTTCTATTTGTGAGTGTCATTCAATAACGTCACAACGATAGACTCTAAATAAGCACATCATCATTCATCACATAATCAAAAACAGCATATGCTATAGATTAGTGATACCTTGGACTACTAATACATCACATTCTTAACAGAGTAGTTGAGCATATTTACCAAACATGTCGTCATTACAAGACTTCATAGCCATGGGAGAGAAATGTGGCATGACAGGGCCTGACTTAGCAGCATGGGCCAAACAAGAATTAAAAGACCATCAAACACAACAACGTGAAGAGAGAGCAGCTGCAAAGGAAGCCAGAGAGGCACAAGCAGCAATAGAAAAGGAAGCCAGAGAGGCACAAGCAGCAATAGAAAAGGAAATAATAGCCTGGGGAAAAGAAAAACTTGCCTTTGAGAAAGAGAGACTGGCCATAGAGTTATATATTAAAGACAAAGAGATTGAAGGCAACTTAAAGGTGAAGACACTAGAGAAATACAAGGACGCAGAGATAGCCCAAGCAAAGGTAACAGCAAAAGCGTTAGATCCCATTAAACGGTATAGTGGGCTTATTAGAAACTTTACGCAAGGGGATTCCATCTCGGCGTGGGTAATAAACTTTGAACTGTTAATGAACCACTACAAGAATCCATCTGAAGACTGGGCCATACTCTTCCACAGGCATTTGGCCCTGGAGCCCTTAAAAGTGGTGGAGGTGATACCTGAAAACCTTCGCACTAACTATACATATGTTAGAAACAGAGTTTTATCACATTTCTCACTAGATCAAGCAGGATTACGAACCAAATTTAGAACCTTACTACCAAAAGCCAATCAAAATTTTCTAGATTACGTAGCAGAGACAACATCACTCTTTGATAAAAGGCTCAAAGCTGCCGACACATGGTCGGACTTCAATAAACTACGCGATCTCATGGTTCGAGACCAACTAATTTCCTCAGTTCCAGCAGAAATGGCAACATTCCTAGTAGAGAATAAATGTACAACGGTACCAGAAATGGAAGCCAAAGGCGAAACATCTACAACGCCCATAGGGATATTTTCGCAGAAGGGCGCAGCCAGATTTAATGATAGGGGCAGCAGCCAATTTGTCCAACCAAAGATATAGTACAAAACCAAATAAATTCCAACAATATGGTCCACAACATCGAGGAAGAGGACCATATTACAAGAGTGAGAACACACAAAGGGAACCAGAGAGAATCAAAAAAGGATACTGGAGACAATGTCCTTATTGCAAGATACAACACGGCTCCCTGGAAATGTGTGACAAAAACCTCGATTATGACACATATCTTCAGAAGGTGATTTCACAAAAAGCCAATAAGTACACTGTGTACAAGAACAATGTAAAATGTTATGTATGCAATACGTATGGACATGTAAGTAGAGACTGCAGAATTAGGAAAATGTGGAAAGAAGCCAGTGCAGCATTCCTATTTACCAGCAGCTCATCAGACAAAGATAAACATACAAACGCAGGAAAAATAAAGACTGAAAAAAAAATGACAGTAAAAACAATACAGACAATGAGGCGTACATATACAAAGCTAATTCGATGTGTAGAATAGACGAAAAGCTAGAGGACAACTTAGAAATAATGACACACAAAGATAAGATTAACCAGAAAGAATTATCTCAGCAATACTTAGCAACTAATGACAATAACAGCTCAGACACAGGTAATCTACCTAGATGGCTAACAAATAAAAACATGGACTGGAAGTCACTATCCCTCCGAGAGGATGTAAGCAAAGAAGGAAAAGATAAAGCAACCTTTGCAATAAAAAAGTTCAGTAAGTTGAGTCCATCATTTAGTGAAAGCACAGTAATAGTAAAACAACTTTTGGGACCATATCTGAAGGATAAAACTGACAAAGATACGAAGACAAAAACAGAAAACGAGCGAATAGCAATTGCAGATGCTGCAGAAAAGTATCCTCCACATTCAGGGGATATATCTTCTGCATCCTCTGAAGAAGAAGAAACTGTACACCTACCAGTAAAGTCAAAAAATAAGGTAAAAACCTCGACAAATGGATAGGATCGACTATACTGAATTAAGGTGGCGGAATAAAACTCCACCGAAAATACCTCATGTATGCTACACCAAAACTGACAGACCAAAAGATATTTGGACAGAGGTAGGGGTATCTAAATCAGAGATAAACACAAGAATACGAAAAATTAAAATAATAACCTGGGAAAGACATTGGAGAGTGATAGGCTTAACAAAAGACGAAATCAAAAACAAAAAACAACAAATAGAGGAACAGGGGATCAAAAGATAACAATTACAGATACATTGAGCTGCATAGTTCAATGGAATAACCATAGTTATTTTATCCTATTGTGAAACTGTGATATTAGTTAGAATAATTTTCACGATTGTTCTATAGATGTCTCATGATTTTAATTAGGTTGTTTAGGATACAGAAAACAAACATCACTACCACACACATTTACAACATAGTGAATTCACAATGTAATGATATCACCTAATTAACAATAACAAAAGTAACATCTCTTTAGATATACATTCAACAATCAATTTACGTACCATCTGAAGTGTCTTGTTAGTCACTAAGACACATACATATACAATTAAATACATTACTATTCACTACATACACTACACACTACAGACACAATAAAAACAACAAATTTTAACTTCATTACATAAGGAAGATACTATACGGTAATGAGATAACTTAAAACAAATATATTCAGAGTACATTAGGGGTAACAAGGAGACACAGTTTTCCAAATATTACTTAAAACTCTGAACTGCCGTATAGAATGAGTACAGATACCAGCAGTCAATTTGACATTGTACTTAATTAATTAGTAAGAGTCAGATATGTACATATTTTTTCCATTTTTATTAATTACCAGAATGCGCAGAAGATGAATGAAAGAGTTGGGGAACCGTGCAATCACCACCGTAAATCCATCCATATATCTGGAAAAGGTAGCACAATCCTAGGGCACCAAACCAACACAAAGGAGCTAGCGGAAAAAAGCCAATCCAGGTTAAACAAGTAGGACCAACCCCACCCATGGTTAAATAATTGAGTGCTAGTAGGTTTAATGATTGATAATATGAATTCATCTATCATATTCCATATTCCATCAATCAGGTGTAAATTATCATAGTGCATATTCCATTCATTATGAGTAAGCTATCAGCCAAACCATGTATAAGAACCAATTCTCAGATACCAAGTGAGAGAAACCTACGGTATCGAAAATAGAACACAGCAAAGCTGAGGATTGAGAATATTACAATAGACGACAACAATATCAACCACAAGTACAACGAGAACACTGATGTCATCAGAGACCTAATGATGTCGACACAGGCTACGGTGATTAGGTCCAAGACAACGGCAAGCCATAAGACACCATGGTATAGTCACCGGTAAACATATCATCACACATACTATGATGATGATAACAATATATCCTTGTGCCACTGTATAGTATAAGTTTTCATACACATTATTGCTTATGTGGAAATTTCTTTTTACATGTGCAGAGTATGTGAAGACTTCATAGTGTATCTTTTGCATTAATAACAAAAGATAACAGAAACACCAACCAAGACCAAAGCAAGAGACACAAATCATAAATTATAACAACATTGGCGACAAAAACAGCATGAGGTGACAACGGTTAAGAAACAAAAGTGTAACAAATGACACGAGTGTATGGTTATATGTAATTTTAATATTGATGCTACAACATATAAGCACATTGATAATTTAAATCAATGTCACATTTTTTAAATTTTGCTTTCAATATATACCATTGCAGGCACATCTCTAATATGTCAATGAAATTTATTGATGATAATTTTATTCATTGATTGACATATTCCATGATAGAGATGATCATGCATACAAATGTACATATATCTTAAGGTACATCTCCATTGTTCAACACTGAACGGGTCTAGCATACCAACATAAGGCTAAAAGACGGCATTGGACTGAAATAAAGAAACATAGAGACGGAAATAAACATTTCACCAGAAAAGAGAACGCAAGTAACAAAAAGCGGTTCAACATCAACCAGCAGGGGAGATAAAAGATCAAAGTATTATAAACTTTGACAGACACAAAGATATTGGTAAATGAGTCTACAAGATAGATCTATATCGGCAATAAGATGAACTTGCGGTCATAAGACGAAGTAATCACCCTTGACAAATGAAATATTATAAGTAGACCGCAAGCAAACAAGGGCTTATGCAATAACCTCAGCTATGAGTTTTAAAGGATTACGTCACACGGTAAACCCAAATGACAACTGAGTACAGCGGT
This sequence comes from Cepaea nemoralis, assembly GCA_014155875.1. Lineage (NCBI taxonomy): Eukaryota > Metazoa > Mollusca > Gastropoda > Stylommatophora > Helicidae > Cepaea > Cepaea nemoralis. The sequence continues at coordinate 86,216 of JACEFZ010004363.1, read as the reverse complement.
ACAGAAGTCATGTATAGATTGCTCATATTCCATTATACCATATATAAATAATAATATAGAGGGTGATGGTACCCATTAACCACGCATGTCCCCTCATTCGGGCGTAATGGCCTTGATAGGTTGAGGTTGCTTGTCTATAGGGCAAATGAGGGACTACTATGGGGAGGCAACGGGACCTTATGAAGCTCATAGTATGTTAGATCAACACCCCCCTACCCCATAGGTTGGCTACGCGTCGTCTGCGGGGAAAGTAGATTGATAGGGCGTGACTGAACATAATAATAATTTTTTTTTTCATGTTGTGCAGTGGTTAGTGGAATGCCATACCATCATATTATCAGACAGAATAAGGTTGTGGAAGTACGACAATATAGTATAGAGTAATAAACTGACTACTCATATCGCTTCATGTCATGGGAATGAAAAACCAAATAGACTGTGAAAATGGCTACACCATTTTCAAAAAATGGGGGGGGGGGGGGGGGCATAATGCCATGGACCGATATGAGGTAGTGTAACACTGCGTGCACAGAGAGGACTAACAAGTTCTGCTGGGTTAACATAAATCAGGCTTTATTTGAATATAGTGGCTGATACAAAATCTTAGTACAATTCAATCGTGATGTCGACTTCTTTCGCCCTTGGTGTTCTCTCACTGCCCCAACAACAAGCTACGTCACGACTTGAGCATCCTTCTAGCTGTTCTATATTGATGCTCAAGCGTGCTGTAGACTTGCACACCTAGCTGATACTAATAATACACTCATTCTGCTACAGTAGACAGCGGTAAACTGTTAGAGTAAGAACAGGTTTACAAGAATTGGCATAGTGAGAACCGTTCACATGATCACTATGAACGAAGAACACACGATTAAGTTGAGAGACGTCGGTGAGCAACAGATGATGATTAGGGACAAAGGGAAGTGACTCCGAGAAGTTGCGTATCACGTGACACGAGTTGTGTGGGACACGGAGGAGAGAGGGCGAGACAGAATCAGTCTTGCAAGGGTCTTCATCAAAGACGGTTGTGAAACGAGTACAGAAGCCAAGCGACATGAAGTTGACATTACTCCAAGGTTGAAAAGATACTTCAACCTGAGGCAAAAGTGCGTCGCCCAAGTTGAGCGGCTCATTACACAAGCCAGTCACGCTCGATAATCTGTACGCCGAGTGAACGGCAGTGGAACACAGCACATGCCCGATGCCAAGGTCAAGCCAGGCCGTAAGTTGGTGATAAGCGATAACTATTGTGTAGGAGATATATTGCAGTGTTGAACTTTGTGTAAATTGATTTAGAATCATCGCATGTCAGCCCGCACCTGTTGGTAATTGATTGTATAAACGGCGGCGATGACTTTCAATAATAAACACTGACGACAATGGCAAGGACATTGGCTTGTTTGATATTCTCCTTTGTTACATGTTCCTGCTTACATCTGTCCTTGTGGCTGAATAGACGAGTCGGGAATCAGCTTCATGGCAGTGGTTATACGCTGTATAAAGAATACCATGGATGAACAGACAATCACATGAGACAGTCCTTCAAAAGACAAATGAAAAACGGAGATTGATTTACGCAATTAGTCGTAGTCAGTCCAGATTTTTTGGGACATTTTATGAGGAGAAATGGATTTGAAAATTTAGTGACAAATGGCAAGATTAATAGGAAGAGAACGAATGAACGTACGAACGAACGAAACAGCTTCATTTTCAAAGGGTCCTCAAATTGGGCACGCAGTCTTACGCAGTCTTACACTCGGCCCTTCCATTCACTATTCTTTTGTTCATGAATTGTGCATGTTACATTCACATAGGAAAATAAAGAAACATTATCAAATTGATTTTGTAAGCATAAACAATGCATATTACCATGTTATGAGACAGGCAGACCCACGTACACATGCACATTCATAAACACAATCGCATACATACATACCTGCATACAAAATTACATCATTTGCATAAACTCTCACAGTTATGTACACGCTCAACAACATACAAATACACACTCCCTCGCATACACTGCACGCATGCACACTTACACATACATATATAAACACGCACACGCATATACACACGCATATACACACATACATACATGCACACACACAACCTACACACATTCGCACATACACACCCATACAAACATACACACACAACACACACACATACACATATTGACATACACACACAAACACACAAACATACACATATAAACAACCATACACACATGTACACACATAAAATCGCATACACTCATACACACAATACACAAGCATACACACAAACACATTCACATACATACACACAAACACATACATATAAACACATACACACACATATATACAAACATACGCACATACATACGCACATACATACATACATACATACATACATACATACATACATACATACCTACCTACCTACCTACCTACCTACCTACCTACCTACCTACCTACCTACATACATACATACATACATACATACATACACAAACACACACACACACACACACACACATACACACACACAAATAAACATACAAACATAGACACACATATACACACCCACCCATCCACCTACACACAAAGTCACACATCTGAACACATACACACTGCCTCACATAATCACTAAATTAATATGAACGAACTTCCACAATTTACACACACACATACACTGATGATTATCGTGAGCATTCTTCCAAATAACACACACACACATACACACCCCATCTCATACATCGCATGCATGCACACATAAACACAAACATATACATATACATATACGAACGTTCACACACATATACTCACATACATATATACACACATACATCCACCTACACAGACACTCATACACACATACACACACACCTATACACATACACACATACAAACACTTATACACACATACCCACACATACACGCAAATACACACATACACACACCCATACATAAACACATAAACACACATACGCACATACTCACACATGCACACATACAAACACATGCATATATACACATATACGCACATACATAGTCACACATACACACATACATACACACACGTACATACATATATACACACAAACACACACACATACGCAGCACACTCATATGCACATACATACACACTTGTACACACATACACGCATATACATACACATATTCACACATACACACACACATACACACACATACACACACATACACACATACACAATACATACGCATATAAATACACACACATAGACACACATACACACACCCACGTATCCACCCACACACACACGCACACACACACACACAATCACACATCTAGACACATACACGTTGCCTCACATAATAATTAAAACTAATATAAACAAACTCCCACACTTTACACACACACACATATACACTGACGATTATCGTGAGCATCCTCACGAAAATTGGAAACAAAAATTGGAAGAAAAGGAAAAAATTGAAAAATGATGAAAATGAGAAAAAAAAAATGTTATACAAATACATTGTGTAACGTTAAAAAAAAAAATAGTGATGCAATTCAATAAGATAATTTCCTAGATTGACATAAAGATAAAGAAATAAGCAGTGCATATAGTATATGTTAAAATCAAGTGGCAGTAAAAATGATAACATGAAAGATGAGGATACAGTAAAAAATATGGCATAGCAATTCACATGACATGCGTGCACTCAAGTTTCTCTCTCTCTCTCTCTCTCTCTCTCTCTCTCTCTCTCTCTCTCTCTCTCTCTCTCTCTCTCTCTCTCTCTCTCTGTCTCTCTCTCTCTGTGGAATAGCCTTCCACCAGATCTGAAAACGCCAATGAGTCCCTACACATTCAACCGAAAACTCTTTCAATACTTACTTCATACCGACTATATGCCTCCATAAGTCACCTACTGGTATCATTTTTTCACTATCATTTTACACTGTGTGAGTGAGAGAGGGGGTGAGAGAGTGAATGAGAAAGAATGTGAGTGAGAGAGTAAGTATGAGACAGAATAAGTGAGAGAGTGTGTATGCGCGTGTGCCTGCGAGGGTGAAAGAGTAAGTGAATGTCTGTGTACACGTATGTGTGAGAGATTGAGTGAGAGAATTAGTTAGTGTGAGAGAGAGGTTGCGTTGTGTGTATACCTGTCTGTGTGAGAAAGTGAGAGAGAGAGAGAGTGAGTGAGTGTGAGTTAGAGAGCCGCCGGGTGGGTGAGTGAGTAAGGGAGAGTGAGTTAGTGAGTGAGGGGGAGAATTTGTGAGTATGTCTCAGTCACTCTCTTTCTCGCCTACACTCACTCACTCTGACTCTCACACTCACTCTCTCTCTCTCTCTCTCTCTCTCTCTCTCTCTCTCTCTCTCTCTCTCTCTCTCTCTCTCTCTCTCTCTCACTCTGTGTCTCATACTTATTCTATGAGGAAGACAAGGGGATAACTATCCTGATGGTTTAGCAGAACGTTATGGTCGGGACAAGATCATAGACCTGATTCGAGACTCTAGTGACAGTGTGAGATGTCAAACCATGACAGCCCACGCCTGTAGGCATGACACTTGATGATGATGATATTACTATATAGGCCGCAGTAGCTCAGTGGCTAGACGCTCGCCTGCCGGGCTCGGTGTTCATGGGTTCGAATTGACAGCGAGGCGGATTGTAAAACCTGACCTGCGCTCCCAGATCTACTCAACCTAACAAGAGCATCAGGAATTTCCTGGAAAGTAAAGGCGATCGGTCTGATACTAACTACAACACTCACCGAGTGAAAATCGGTTATTAAACGAATGGGACTACCACCATATGCCGACTGAACGTAGCGTGTAAAATGTTCATTTGCTTACTTACTTACACATAAACACACACATACATATACGAGTACATATGTTTGTGTATGCATGTGTGGTCTGTGTGTGTGTGTGGGGGGGGGGGGGGGAGGTGTGTTCTACTGAAGAGCAAATAACATTTAACTAAAAAGAGAGAAAACACTCAATTAGTGTTAAATAATGGATTGCTCTAATATATGGAAGCTTGATATTAGTCGATTCCAGCAGTTACTTTGTAAACAGAAGGCATTCATGCTGAGTGTTAGACTTCCATTGATATAACGTTCTACAGAATCGCTCAATGTTAGCGACGATGTACATAGTTTTTCAGCCATAGTTTCATTGTTCACATATCAAGATATGCATATATATATATATACCTCTACCGTATGCATCCGACGAGATTCAACGAAATGTGTCAGGCAGGAAATAGTTCAATATTTTGTTGATGATGTCTGTGTTTAGTTGTTGCTACATTCAGCAATTTGCCATTCTTTTCTCGACGAAAAGTCAACGTTAATGTCCAGTTTAGATTTTTATCCCATTACCCCACCATCACCGCACCGAAGTATAAGAGGTTTCTTATCCTTTCGGCCACATCGAACAGCAGACTAAATGGACAGGTATTCTTACAACAAAAGTGTATGATAAAATTCATTTACAAAATAAAAGACATCACGTCTGCATTGAATTTGCAGTTATGCAAATAAGCAGTGAGTTGACTAACTGCCATGCATTCATTAAATAGTGACATTTAAATATAGTCGATCATATTATTAGGGTAAAATGGCGCGTTTAAACATAAAATACGACTTTTGTTTATTATCCGTTTGTAAAATATTATTATTTTTTTTTTTAAATGCTGAAATAGGAATAGAGGATCTCCGTGAGCGGTTGCTGTGGCCTAGAGCCGTTTCTGCTTTCAGCGAGGGTGTTAGACCTGAATACTAAATCCCATAAGGGGGGGGGGGGGCTGCGTGGTCTCAAGGTATGGGTCCACCTCGAGTGCTGGAGGTCCCGGGTTCAAGCCCTGGTGAGAACCGGGACTTTTTCACGTGGACTTTTAGTAAAAAATTTCCCCTGGTCTCTGGGTAGTGGAATCGGACGCCCGTGTGTATTGTGTATAATGTGTAATAGTGTATATGCCCGTGTGTAAAACATTCCTTGGCAGTTGGAAATCGAAAAAGAGTAGCCTAACGGCGCTGCTCGGGCAAAATTTCGAGTTAAAAATCTACCCAAAGTATTTCAGGATCCTCGCCGGTGCTACGGAGTTAGTGCACTGAGCTGAGTTTCTCCAGACTGAGGTTTGAGTTAAGAGAAGAACGGAGCACTTATGGGTTGCACCCGTGTGCCGTTGTGTTGATCCGTCGACTAAACTAAACTAAACTAAACTAAACTAAACTAAATCCCATAGTTAGGTCAGAGAGGTCTGTGGCTCGGGCTAGGATGGTTCTTCTCACTTAACTCAGTGCTGCTGTCCTAGTCTGTGGCTGTAGAAGTGTACCACACCGTCCTTTTTCACTACGGTGCTGACTGATACAAGACTGCACTGCGTCTGCCTGGTGGGTCAGACACTCACTTGCTATTCTCGACGTTAGATCGATGTTGGAAGCGTGGTGGTAGAGTATGGAAACTCTGGCAGCCTCTCTAGCCTAGCAAACCACTTTTCTCGCTTCATTCATTCAGTAGCATGTCCTTTGCAGAACATTTTCCCTATAACAAACATCCGGAAAACTTCTCATTCATAAGCTAGTTGTATCGCGTCTGATACATCAATCAAGAGATCATCTGCCATATCCTCCTATCTTCCCTTTGGTCTTTCACTTCCTTTCTTCCCGGGCATATACCCCTCTATTATTTTTCTCTCCAAACTTTCGTGACGTTTCAAATGACCAAAATATTTCAAGTTTCTTTGCTGTATCGTATTTAGTAGCCAACACTATTCAGTATTCAGATCTTGTCTTATGGATTCATTTGTTCTTTTCTGTATCCAAGATATTCATAGAACCCGTCTGTAACATGTATGTTCAAAGGCATTTATGAACTGTTCAGCTTGTTTAGTAAGTGTCCAGGTCTCGCAAGCAAATATTGAAATGGGAAAGATGCATGCTCTTAAAAATCTAATTCTTGTAGGTCTATCCATCCCACGCCACAATTTATTTAGTTCTTTAAGTTTTTGAAGAGCATTGTGTCACCATTGTTGGTAATTAATGACCTAAGATATTCATATTTTCCACCACCTCCAGTTTTTTCTCATTAACATATATTTCTTTTTCTTCTGTTCTACTGTTACTACCACAGCACATTAATTACCTGCGTTTGTTACCTAAATATTATCTTAGCTCATTTGCATGATGTAATCTGTGTACATTGTGATTCTTCTGCTGTAGTTTTATCCCTGTCCTTTGTTATGAAAATATTATATTCACTCATCTGCATTATGTACCCGTTGTAATTCTTCTGTTGTAGTGTTATCTCTTTCCTATGTTATCTAAATATTATCTTCACTCATTCGTATAATGCAGGGGTCACCAAACTACGGCCCCCGGCCCGCAACATCATTTCATCCGGCCCCCCGTGGGTATTCGAACTTACTTGATATAACGTATGAAACACGAGATTTTGTGAAACAATTTAAATGTAAATATTATGTTTAGAATAATAGGAGATCTTCACACGTGTGGAGACCTCATGGCTGCACTAAGCTGTTTATTTAGGCGGCCTTATTTATAAATTTTGCAAACCTTATTATGAGATATATTCCATTACCAAATGGAGCCGCCTGCAGCGGCTCTACAAGAGTATGGAGTAGCATATCCCATGATACCCTGGTAAAAAAAAAATGCATGCATAGGATGCTGGAATGTTATGTTGGCGTGCCTGTAAGAGCCCAGTCACGCCATGTTCCCGCCTCTTTGTTCTTGAGAACAACTGAGGCCAAAGAGATGCTGATGTCTAATTTTCAGCAGAGGGTTTGAACTCATCCCTCTGAGCCACTACCAAGCAGATGGGCGAACATACCCCAGGCACGACCGAGCGTGGCCACTGTTTTTCAGGCCGCAGTTGAGAGGGCAGACATACCCTGTGAAGATCCAAAAGGATCTTGATTGTGGATTGACGATTATCTGCTGTGGGGTGAGTTTTGAATGAACCTTCATAGTTTAAATAGGAATATAGGAATATAATAGCTATGTCAGTGCCTGAGAACAATAATGGAGGGGTATATGCCTGGGAAGAAAGGAAGAGGAAGGCCAAAGAGAAGATGGGTGCAGGATGTGACGGATGATCTCCAGATGGATGTATCTGAAGCGGGACATCTTGTTTATGATCGAGAGGTTTCCAAAAGGTTGTTATGGCTGCGAGGTTCTGCAAAGGACATGCTACTGAATGAATGACCTTTGTTCCATCTTGTTGTCTGATAATTGCTGGTGTTGTTTATCAGACTACAGTTACAGTGTTTGATGATTATCCAAGCTGTAACGAGGATCACTGGTACTGTGTTTGATGACCACCCATGCTGTGATGGAAGAATCACTGGTACTGTGAAGGATGATCATGTGTATGTTTATTCATGGGGATGCCTATTTGTTCATTTTCATCTAATCATGAATTTTATTTATTAGGGCACTGGTGTCACACGTCGTTCTTGATGATAATATCACGAAGTTCTTACGATGATATGTTCATGATATTGTCGTGTGGTGGTCGTTGTCTAGGTAACGATACTCATGGTGTGTCAATGGAGATATCTAACTGTCTTGCAATATAACTCACCCCCGCAGTGCATGTTCACCAGTCATTAAACAAGATTCCGTTGGCGCACATAATCCTTTATTACAGAAATAAGACGGACAGACGGAACATGTTTATACATCCAGAAATAATGTAATCCATAGAATATCATATCCTCCTCACAATTTTAGCCAGCACACATCAATGCCTTCTCAAGCCTGCTTCATATCAAATCCACAAGACATTTCGTTCCAGCTACTATCCACGGCTGGATCTCCTACAATACAACCCACACATTGGGTCGGAGCCACTGCTCAACTATGCAACCCACTCTGGTTCAGGCCTCTCTTCACAACTAGGAGAACAACACAACCCGGAGATCTCTAACTCCGCTTCTCCTTAGAATACCGACCAGTTCGGCATCTACACATTAACTGTCCTGAAGTCCCTTGACTTTACACAAAACTAAACTGTCCTTCCCCCATCCCCTGGGGTCCACACTCACCCTTCCCATTATTTCTCAGGACTGGCTGTTTTCTCATAGCCAGGTCAGTCACTTTACTGTCTCCCACTTTCATCTCCATTCTTTCTCATGCCCGGTCACTCAACTCAATGTCAATGACCCAGGCTTATGTCATCACCCCCCTCTTAAAAGAAAACTTCGTTTTCAAATATTGGGAGCCTAAAACTTACTAAACATGTGACCCAGACATATAGCCTGGGTAGCCCTAAGTATGGCTGCACCTTACTCTAGCTACCACACTACATAATACATCAAATGCTCATAGTATACTCCTATATTCGTCACACATAAATACAACCATCTTTCTATCTTGTGTACCAATGCTTGAACTAATAATCACATAATAATAATACATCATAGGAAAGCATTATACTCATGTACCCACAGGTCTCTTACTACTTTACGACCCCACAATACTATTTGTGTACCGACCCTATATCAGGTGGTTCTGTTCTTGCATTAACCCACCTCTGATTCCTGTCGATGCTGTGTCTACCTTTCATGTACCCATGACTCATGGTACCTCTACAGTTACAACATCTGTTTGATATCCCTAGCCCTGGGTCAGTAATGTCGCGAACCCTCTTTTGACCTGACTCTACTTTCCTATCTGCATATTGCACCGTTACACTTGAGTCTCTGTTTAGTCTGAACTCTTTATTCAATCTTGGCCCATGTATCTGGCACCTTGCTTTCTGCTGCATACGCCTTATGCCTATGTGCCCTGCACATGCACTATCCTGAGCTGTTCTAGTATATCGGTCTCTATGTGCTAAAGGTACTGCTCCTTGCCCACGTGCAGTTCCACTATCTGAAAAGCGGCGAGTGAGAACATTGTTCTTCCTCTCGAAGCACCATCTACCTTTCTTTGACTGCCTATGTTCTACTCTCCTACACCCTTGGGAACATTTGTTCAGAGTAGTATCTTGTCTCTGGGATTCACTAGCACTATATTTGGGATCCATTCTCATCTGCTCAGCTGTACTATCCTTGTCCTGAGTTCCTGTGTCTACTTCAAGTGCCTCTTCTACCTCAGCTATACTCTCTAATTTAGGTTCTCTTGTGGTAACTACCTCATTACTGCTTACACTATATTTTTGGTCCCAATAAACTATTTCCTCTTCTGTACAATCTTTAACTCCTATAACATTTCCTATGATCAAATCAGCCACTGGTAAGTCCAAAACACACGCTGTCACTCTTCCAGTGATATATGGTGTTTTTACTGTTATTATGGCTAATGGGTAGAAACTCTACTGTGCCGTTGAATGTTATGCATCTAATCTTTTTCCCTGTATAATCCGAGGGATCTATTAAACTTCTCCTCACTCCGATAGACGTACATCCGGAATCCCTAATTGTTAACGCTGGCCTATCATTAACAAACCCATGATGCATCTTCAGACTTCCTCCTTCATGTACTGCTGATCCTGCTTTAACTGTGTGACCACATATTAGGACTGGCTGACTGTCTTTTTCAAAAAGAGGTTTGCACTCACTACAATCTTCATTGTTCAGTTGTCCAATTACTTGCGCTGCATTTGAGTGCTCTGTTTCTCTCATCCTACATTGATGGCTGACATGCCCATTCTTTCCACATTTGAAACAAGTAATCTCCCTTTTAGTGTTGTTCGTTGGTCCATCTGATGGTTGTGCATCACACTGTGCTGCCTTGTGTCTCCAGCTCCCACAAGTCCAACATCCGGCATAATTTGGACGTCTCTGGAAGTTCCATCTTCTATATGGGTACCGTCCTACTCTACCAACATTGTTTCCTCGGAAACCATTATCTTGAAGTTCTTGCTGCTCACCTTTATGTGCTGAATCCACACTTTTCGCCCTTGGTCTGATGACTGGATTCTGGTCCTGTTTAGTGTACGCTGCACAGACTATTTCCTCACTCATTAGTTTTCCAATAGATACGTTGGGATGTGCAGTCATGTAGTTTTGCCCTAACTGAGACATTGTGTCTATGTCCTTTGGCTTACGTTCCTCAAAGAACGCCACTAAATTAGAATTGCATGCAGATACTACCTTGTCTCTTAACATTAAATCTACTAATTTATTAAAATCTTTCCCTACTTCTGCGAGCTCCATCCATTTGTTAAATGTATTCTTTACAGTGTTAACAAAGTCTGTGAATTTGTCTCTGGCACTAACTGTCTAAACTTTGTTCTATATCCATGTTCAGTTAGTTGGAACTTTGTCAGCAAACGTTGACGTAAGACAGTGTAGTTGTTTCTTTCTTCTACAGGTAAATTAAACATTGTATCTAGAGCCTTATCCGTAAGAAACTCGCCAAGTCGCATCGCATACTCTTTCTCTGGAATACCTAACGCTTTGGCTGATGCCTCGAACCTGGCCAAATAATTTTCAAGTTGATCCAGGTCTGTAAAATATGGCAGTTTTAATCTCTGTGACGACTGCGGTGGTCTTCTGCTTTCCTCACTTTGACCTTTCGAAGATAGTTCTAGTTTTCTTAACTCGATTTCAGTTTGCATCTGACACTTGATATTCTCTTTCTCAATTTCCATTTCAGCTAACTTTACTTCCTGTAGACGTTTGTTTTCCATTTCAGCTAGTTTTACTTGTGTCTCTTCCTGTAGACGCTTGTTTTCTATTTCAGCTAGTTTTACTTGTGTCTCTTCCTGTAGACGCTTGTTTTCTATTTCAGCTAGTTTTACTTGTGTCTCTTCCTGTAGACGCTTGTTTTCTATTTCAGCTAACTTTACTTCCTGTAGATGTTTGTTTTCCATTTCAGCTAGTTTTACTTGTGTCTCTTCCTGTAGACGCTTGTTTTCCATTTCAGCTAGTTTTACTTGCGTCTCTTTCTCTTCCTGTAGACGCTTTGCCTCGCGTTCATTATGCCTCTCCTCTCTTTCCGTCTGTTTTTGTTCTTTTGCTTCGGCATACTCCTGTAACTCTTTATCCCTCAGGCCTATTCGTTCACCTGCTTCAATATAATCCATTAAAGTAGGCATCTTGTACTTGTGGACACGTTGCTGTCTGTCAGCCAACTATAAATGTAAAGACTCTGCTACTAGTCTTTGTGTGCCTTCAATAAGTAAACTACCACTCCCTGTGTACGTAAATTCGTAGATCTAATAATGTCCCCCTGTACTCACCCAGTCACTCTATAAGCACTAGGTAGTGAGGGAAATATCCTCCCTCGCATATATCTATAACAAAAAGTTGTATAACATTTCTGGAAATATTGTTAAACATACATATAAATACATATACAAACAAATGGATGATAACACTAAGTGTTTTCTATAAAACCGTTAGACTCACAAGCCAAGTACACGGAGACGGTGATCACAAAGAAATAAACTACAGTAAAAACCACGAGCTTGTGTGAAACGACCTCAGTGCGCGTAATCATATATATATATATAACTGACACAGACCCCTAGACAGCAGACACGACGAAAGATCACAATAACAACATATATCCGACCACAACAAATATCATATGTAAATATAACGAAAAGAAAGAAAGGAAAAAAAATTATAGCATAAAAATATACAGAAATCTGACGTCAAACACAAACTGGCACGCTATATAATTCAGGACCGTCCCTGCAGAACCAAATAAACCGACCTTTCGATTTTCTTCCCAGAAATTATATATGGTGCATCTCAGAAAATAACTTTTTGCCCCGCCTCCCGGCCTTCGAGAAGCAACACAAAAATCCCCTACTCTTGACAAACACTGGACCACATACAAATAATTGCGTAACACCCGACAACACTAAATATGACGATGGGAGCAAAAAAAAAATAATGTGTAACTGGTTGGCCGACAAATATGTGCCTATTAATCCGTCGCCAAAAGTTCTTATTTTGCTGTTAATAGTTTTTCACAATATGCTGGAAATGTCTGTGTTAAATTCTCCGAAATGTTTACGACGCTAGATTTCAAAGCGACTTGTTGTTTTGTTGAGTGGTTCCTGAATTCACGTGGTGATCACAAGTTCCAACTGTCGACAAAAGTTGAAGATGATAGTGATATCCAAACTGTTCTGTCTCGACACAGTCCGTAACGTTATTGTACTTTCTCTGTACGTGGTGGCACCACAGTAATAATCCAAAGTGTTCTTTCGATATGTTGTTACTTTCGTTGCGGAGATGGCGCTTCGCTGTATCATTTATGTGATAGACTCACGTTTAAAGGCAAAGTTCAGCAACAACAACAAAAAATAATGCCACCAAATATCCAGCGCTTTAAATTTTTATATATAAATCCTTATTGGCAAAGAAATACAACCATGGTTGCGATGATGATACGTTAAAACTGTTTGCTCATAACAGAATAATGATGACAATAGTAGAACAGTTCAACAAAGGCGAAACATAAAATCTGGCTTTCTTTCAAAACAACCTTGTTTTGTTCATTCACAATGAGTCATCTTGACCACACTAGGCCGTGGAAATGTTCCTGAGTACCTTTCCTCCTTCCACCCCCAACTCACAATGTCACCTCAATTTCTCTTTATCACTCTCAGTGAAAAATTCCTCCGTAAATATTTCCACACAACCTTCTCAGCCCCGCCCGGCTGCTCTATTAACTCCGTGGAAAATCACACTTTCCACTGCTGCCCTAGCACGGCTGTGGTAGGGGTTAACGTAACTCTCCCCCGTACCTGGACGCTGGTGTCTCCACCCGTCCTATTAACTGCGTCGACAAATCTTGACCAGTCAACTTGCGACAACACAGTGCGTTCCCTCGCACACACACACAAAATTCTCCCCACACACAGGATGTTGCGACGAAATTGCTCGCTGTCTTCAATCTTTGGTTCAATCCTGTCCTTATCACCGACAGGATAATGTCCAGCTCGTCTCGCCGCGCAGACTTTTGTGTGCCGCTGTTTTGACTCGTGACTCCCCTGTCACCGTAGTCGACTCTGCCGGTTGATCTCTAGCGCGCTGACAGTTTTTCCTCGATGTGGCGTCTTACACACACACACGCTCGATATTCCCACCCCCTTCTGGATTAATCCTGGTTTTTCATTAGCTTGAGCACTACTGTCTGGTATCAAATTTACCTGTCGTGAACTTCACTTGAACTGTCTGCTAGCTTGAGTTTTTACTCCCGTCTGTCTGTGTGAATTATCTGGCGCACACACAAAGAGTTCATATTACCCTCTTGAAGCCACGCAATCCAAATTGTCAAGGGTTTTTTAGTTTGATGGAACGAAGTCACCAGATAATAACTCCTCTCTCAGCGAAGAGCCCACAAATATCTCAGAATGACACCAATGTCTATAATGCAATGGGTTTCTTGATCAGACGAGCTCTCAGATACTCCTTACTAAGCGACGAGCTCCCAGATGATCAATATATCCCCGTCGTCCTTGGCCGGAGGAGACCCCAGAATGTCACAAGTCGTTCTTGATGATAATATCACGAAGTTCTTACGATGATATATTCATGCTATTGTCGTGTGATGGTCGTTGTCTAGGTTACGATACTCATGGTGTGTCAATGGAGATATCTAACTGTCTTGCAATATAACTCACCCCCGCAGTGCATGTTCACCAGTCATTAAACAAGATTCCGTTGGCGCACATAATCCTTTATTACAGAAATAAGACGGACAGACGGAACATGTTTATACATCCAGAAATAATGTAATCCATAGAATATCATATCCTCCTCACAATTTTAGCCAGCACACATCAATGCCTTCTCAAGCCTGCTTCATATCAAATCCACAAGACATTTCGTCCAGCTACTATACACGGCTGGATCTCCTACAATACAACCCACACATTGGGTCGGAGCCACTGCTCAACTATGCAACCCACTCTGGTTCAGGCCTCTCTTCACAACTAGGAGAACAACACAACCCGGAGATCTCTAACTCCACTTCTCCTTAGAATACCGACCAGTTCGGCATCTACACATTAACTGTCCTGAAGTCCCTTGACTTTACACAAAACTAAACTGTCCTTCCCCCATCCCCTGGGGTCCACACTCACCCTTCCCATTATTCTCAGGACTGGCTGTTTTCTCATAGCCAGGTCAGTCACTTTACTGTCTCCCACTTTCATCTCCATTCTTTCTCATGCCCGGTCACTCAACTCAATGTCAATGACCCAGGCTTATGTCATCACCCCCCTCTTAAAAGAAAACTTCGTTTTCAAATATTGGGAGCCTAAAACTTACTAAACATGTGACCCAGACATATAGCCTGGGTAGCCCTAAGTATGGCTGCACCTTACTCTAGCTACCACACTACATAATACATCAAATGCTCATAGTATACTCCTATATTCGTCACACATAAATACAACCATCTTTCTATCTTGTGTACCAATGCTTGAACTAATAATCACATAATAATAATACATCATAGGAAAGCATTATACTCATGTACCCACAGGTCTCTTACTACTTTACGACCCCACAATACTATTTGTGTACCGACCCTATATCAGGTGGTTCTGTTCTTGCATTAACCCACCTCTGATTCCTGTCGATGCTGTGTCTACCTTTCATGTACCCATGACTCATGGTACCTCTACAGTTACAACATCTGTTTGATATCCCTAGCCCTGGGTCAGTAATGTCGCGAACCCTCTTTTGACCTGACTCTACTTTCCTATCTGCATATTGCACCGTTACACTTGAGTCTCTGTTTAGTCTGAACTCTTTATTCAATCTTGGCCCATGTATCTGGCACCTTGCTTTCTGCTGCATACGCCTTATGCCTATGTGCCCTGCACATGCACTATCCTGAGCTGTTCTAGTATATCGGTCTCTATGTGCTAAAGGTACTGCTCCTTGCCCACGTGCAGTTCCACTATCTGAAAAGCGGCGAGTGAGAACATTGTTCTTCCTCTCGAAGCACCATCTACCTTTCTTTGACTGCCTATGTTCTACTCTCCTACACCCTTGGGAACATTTGTTCAGAGTAGTATCTTGTCTCTGGGATTCACTAGCACTATATTTGGGATCCATTCTCATCTGCTCAGCTGTACTATCCTTGTCCTGAGTTCCTGTGTCTACTTCAAGTGCCTCTTCTACCTCAGCTATACTCTCTAATTTAGGTTCTCTTGTGGTAACTACCTCATTACTGCTTACACTATATTTTTTGTCCCAATAAACTATTTCCTCTTCTGTACAATCTTTAACTCCTATAACATTTCCTATGATCAAATCAGCCACTGGTAAGTCCAAAACACACGCTGTCACTCTTCCAGTGATATATGGTGTTTTTACTGTTATTATGGCTAATGGGTAGAACTCTACTGTGCCGTTGAATGTTATGCATCTAATCTTTTTCCCTGTATAATCCGAGGGATCTATTAAACTTCTCCTCACTCCGATAGACGTACATCCGGAATCCCTAATTGTTAACGCTGGCCTATCATTAACAAACCCATGATGCATCTTCAGACTTCCTCCTTCATGTACTGCTGATCCTGCTTTAACTGTGTGACCACATATTAGGACTGGCTGACTGTCTTTTTCAAAAAGAGGTTTGCACTCACTACAATCTTCATTGTTCAGTGTCCCAATTACTTGCGCTGCATTTGAGTGCTCTGTTTCTCTCATCCTACATTGATGGCTGACATGCCCATTCTTTCCACATTTGAAACAAGTAATCTCCCTTTTAGTGTTGTTCGTTGGTCCATCTGATGGTTGTGCATCACACTGTGCTGCCTTGTGTCTCCAGCTCTCACAAGTCCAACATCCGGCATAATTTGGACGTCTCTGGAAGTTCCATCTTCTATATGGGTACCGTCCTACTCTACCAACATTGTTTCCTCGGAAACCATTATCTTGAAGTTCTTGCTGCTCACCTTTATGTGCTGAATCCACACTTTTCGCCCTTGGTCTGATGACTGGATTCTGGTCCTGTTTAGTGTACGCTGCACAGACTATTTCCTCACTCATTAGTTTTCCAATAGATACTGTTGGGATGTGCAGTCATGTAGTTTTGCCCTAACTGAGACATTGTGTCTATGTCCTTTGGCTTACGTTCCTCAAAGAACGCCACTAAATTAGAATTGCATGCAGATACTACCTTGTCTCTTAACATTAAATCTACTAATTTATTAAAATCTTTCCCTACTTCTGCGAGCTCCATCCATTTGTTAAATGTATTCTTTACAGTGTTAACAAAGTCTGTGAATTTGTCTCTGGCACTAACTGTCTAAACTTTGTTCTATATCCATGTTCAGTTAGTTGGAACTTTGTCAGCAAACGTTGACGTAAGACAGTGTAGTTGTTTCTTTCTTCTACAGGTAAATTAAACATTGTATCTAGAGCCTTATCCGTAAGAAACTCGCCAAGTCGCATCGCATACTCTTTCTCTGGAATACCTAACGCTTTGGCTGATGCCTCGAACCTGGCCAAATAATTTTCAAGTTGATCCAGGTCTGTAAAATATGGCAGTTTTAATCTCTGTGACGACTGCGGTGGTCTTCTGCTTTCCTCACTTTGACCTTTCGAAGATAGTTCTAGTTTTCTTAACTCGATTTCAGTTTGCATCTGACACTTGATATTCTCTTTCTCAATTTCCATTTCAGCTAACTTTACTTCCTGTAGACGTTTGTTTTCCATTTCAGCTAGTTTTACTTGTGTCTCTTCCTGTAGACGCTTGTTTTCTATTTCAGCTAGTTTTACTTGTGTCTCTTCCTGTAGACGCTTGTTTTCTATTTCAGCTAGTTTTACTTGTGTCTCTTCCTGTAGACGCTTGTTTTCTATTTCAGCTAACTTTACTTCCTGTAGATGTTTGTTTTCCATTTCAGCTAGTTTTACTTGTGTCTCTTCCTGTAGACGCTTGTTTTCCATTTCAGCTAGTTTTACTTGCGTCTCTTTCTCTTCCTGTAGACGCTTTGCCTCGCGTTCATTATGCCTCTCCTCTCTTTCCGTCTGTTTTTGTTCTTTTGCTTCGGCATACTCCTGTAACTCTTTATCCCTCAGGCCTATTCGTTCACCTGCTTCAATATAATCCATTAAAGTAGGCATCTTGTACTTGTGGACACGTTGCTGTCTGTCAGCCAACTATAAATGTAAAGACTCTGCTACTAGTCTTTGTGTGCCTTCAATAAGTAAACTACCACTCCCTGTGTACGTAAATTCGTAGATCTAATAATGTCCCCCTGTACTCACCCAGTCACTCTATAAGCACTAGGTAGTGAGGGAAATATCCTCCCTCGCATATATCTATAACAAAAAGTTGTATAACATTTCTGGAAATATTGTTAAACATACATATAAATACATATACAAACAAATGGATGATAACACTAAGTGTTTTCTATAAAACCGTTAGACTCACAAGCCAAGTACACGGAGACGGTGATCACAAAGAAATAAACTACAGTAAAAACCACGAGCTTGTGTGAAACGACCTCAGTGCGCGTAATCATATATATATAACTGACACAGACCCCTAGACAGCAGACACGACGAAAGATCACAATAACAACATATATCCGACCACAACAAATATCATATGTAAATATAACGAAAAGAAAGAAAGGAAAAAAAAATTATAGCATAAAAATATACAGAAATCTGACGTCAAACACAAACTGGCACGCTATATAATTCAGGACCGTCCCTGCAGAACCAAATAAACCGACCTTTCGATTTTCTTCCCAGAAATTATATATGGTGCATCTCAGAAAATAACTTTTTGCCCCGCCTCCCGGCCTTCGAGAAGCAACACAAAAATCCCCTACTCTTGACAAACACTGGACCACATACAAATAATTGCGTAACACCCGACAACACTAAATATGACGATGGGAGCAAAAAAAAAATAATGTGTAACTGGTTGGCCGACAAATATGTGCCTATTAATCCGTCGCCAAAAGTTCTTATTTTGCTGTTAATAGTTTTTCACAATATGCTGGAAATGTCTGTGTTAAATTCTCCGAAATGTTTACGACGCTAGATTTCAAAGCGACTTGTTGTTTTGTTGAGTGGTTCCTGAATTCACGTGGTGATCACAAGTTCCAACTGTCGACAAAAGTTGAAGATGATAGTGATATCCAAACTGTTCTGTCTCGACACAGTCCGTAACGTTATTGTACTTTCTCTGTACGTGGTGGCACCACAGTAATAATCCAAAGTGTTCTTTCGATATGTTGTTACTTTCGTTGCGGAGATGGCGCTTCGCTGTATCATTTATGTGATAGACTCACGTTTAAAGGCAAAGTTCAGCAACAACAACAAAAAATAATGCCACCAAATATCCAGCGCTTTAAATTTTTATATATAAATCCTTATTGGCAAAGAAATACAACCATGGTTGCGATGATGATACGTTAAAACTGTTTGCTCATAACAGAATAATGATGACAATAGTAGAACAGTTCAACAAAGGCGAAACATAAAATCTGGCTTTCTTTCAAAACAACCTTGTTTTGTTCATTCACAATGAGTCATCTTGACCACACTAGGCCGTGGAAATGTTCCTGAGTACCTTTCCTCCTTCCACCCCCAACTCACAATGTCACCTCAATTTCTCTTTATCACTCTCAGTGAAAAATTCCTCCGTAAATATTTCCACACAACCTTCTCAGCCCCGCCCGGCTGCTCTATTAACTCCGTGGAAAATCACACTTTCCACTGCTGCCCTAGCACGGCTGTGGTAGGGGTTAACGTAACTCTCCCCCGTACCTGGACGCTGGTGTCTCCACCCGTCCTATTAACTGCGTCGACAAATCTTGACCAGTCAACTTGCGACAACACAGTGCGTTCCCTCGCACACACACACAAAATTCTCCCCACACACAGGATGTTGCGACGAAATTGCTCGCTGTCTTCAATCTTTGGTTCAATCCTGTCCTTATCACCGACAGGATAATGTCCAGCTCGTCTCGCCGCGCAGACTTTTGTGTGCAGCTGTTTTGACTCGTGACTCCCCTGTCACCGTAGTCGACTCTGCCGGTTGATCTCTAGCGCGCTGACAGTTTTTCCTCGATGTGGCGTCTTACACACACACACGCTCGATATTCCCACCCCCTTCTGGATTAATCCTGGTTTTTCATTAGCTTGAGCACTACTGTCTGGTATCAAATTTACCTGTCGTGAACTTCACTTGAACTGTCTGCTAGCTTGAGTTTTTACTCCCGTCTGTCTGTGTGAATTATCTGGCGCACACACAAAGAGTTCATATTACCCTCTTGAAGCCACGCAATCCAAATTGTCAAGGGTTTTTTAGTTTGATGGAACGAAGTCACCAGATAATAACTCCTCTCTCAGCGAAGAGCCCACAAATATCTCAGAATGACACCAATGTCTATAATGCAATGGGTTTCTTGATCAGACGAGCTCTCAGATACTCCTTACTAAGCGACGAGCTCCCAGATGATCAATATATCCCCGTCGTCCTTGGCCGGAGGAGACCCCAGAATGTCACACGTCGTTCTTGATGATAATATCACGAAGTTCTTACGATGATATGTTCATGCTATTGTCGTGTGATGGTCGTTGTCTAGGTAACGATACTCATGGTGTGTCAATGGAGATATCTAACTGTCTTGCAATATAACTCACCCCCGCAGTGCATGTTCACCAGTCATTAAACAAGATTCCGTTGGCGCACATAATCCTTTATTACAGAAATAAGACGGACAGACGGAACATGTTTATACATCCAGAAATAATGTAATCCATAGAATATAATATCCTCCTCACAATTTAACCAGCACACATCAATGCCTTCTCAAGCCTGCTTCATATCAAATCCACAAGACATTTAGTCCAGCTACTATCCACGGCTGGATCTCCTACAATACAACCCACACATTGGGTCGGAGCCACTGCTCAACTATGCAACCCACTCTGGGTTTTGGCCCTCACTCCCTATAGAACCCACTCTGGTTCAGGCCTGTCTTCACAACTAGGAGAACAACACAACACGGAGATCTCTAACTCCGCTTCTCCTTAGAATACCGACCAGTTCGGCATCTACACATTAACTGTCCTGAAGTCCCTTGACTTCACACAAAACTAAACTGTCCTTCCCCCATCCCCTGGGGTCCACACTCACCCTTCCCATTATTTCTCAGGACTGGCTGTTTTCTCATAGCCAGGTCAGTCACTTTACTGTCTCCCACTTTCATCTCCATTCTTTCTCATGCCCGGTCACTCAACTCAATGTCAATGACCCAGGCTTATGTCATCACCCCCCTCTTAAAAGAAAACTTCGTTTTCAAATATTGGGAGCCTAAAACTTACTAAACATGTGACCCAGACATATTGCCTGGGTAGCCCTAAGTATGGCTGCACCTTACTCTAGCTACCACACTACATAATACATCAAATGCTCATAGTACACTCCTATATTCGTCACACATAAATACAACCATCTTTCTATCTTGTGTACCAATGCATGAACTAATACATCACATAATAATAATACATCATAGGAAAGCATTATACTTATGTACCCACAGGTCTCTTACTACTTTCACGACCCCACAATACTATTTGTGTACCGACTCTTTATCATGTGGTTCTGTTCTTGCATTAACCCACCTCTGATTCCTGTCGATGCTGTGTCTACCTTTCATGTACCCATGACTCATGGTACCTCTACAATTACAACATCTGTTTGCTATCCCTAGCCCTGGGTCAGTAATGTCGCGAACACTCTTTTGACCTGACTCAACTTTCCTATCTGCATATTGCACCGTTACACTTGAGTCTCTGTTTAGTCTGAACTCTTTATTCAATCTTGGCCCATATATCTGGCACCTTGCTTTCTGCTGCATACGCCTTATGCCTATGTGCCCTGCACATGCACTATCCTGAGCTGTTCTAGTATATCGGTCTCTATGTGCTAAAGGTACTGCTCCTTGCCCACGTGCAGTTCCACTATCTGAAAAGCTGCGAGTGAGAACATTGTTCTTCCTCTCGAAGCACCATCTACCTTTCTTTGACTGCCTATGTTCTACTCTCCTACACCCTTGGGAACATTTGTTCAGAGTAGTATCTTGTCTCTGGGATTCACTAGCACTATATTTGGGATCCATTCTCATCTGCTCAGCTGTACTATCCTTGTCCTGAGTTCCTGTGTCTACTTCAAGTGCCTCTTCTACCTCAGCTATACTCTCTAATTTAGGTTCTCTTGTGGTAACTACCTCATTACTGCTTACACTATATTTTCGGTCCCAATAAACTACTTCCTCTTCTGTACAATCTTTAACTCCTATAACATTTCCTATGATCAAATCAGCCACTGGTGAGTCCAAAACACACGCTGTCACTCTTCCAGTGATATATGGTGTTTTTACTGTTATTATGGCTAATGGGTAGAACTCTACTGTGCCATTGAATGTTATGCATCTAATCTTTTTCCCTGTATAATCCGAGGGATCTATTAAACTTCTTCCTCACTCCGATAGGACGTACATCCGGAATCCCTAATTGTTAACGCTGGCCTATCATTAACAAACCCATGATGCATCTTCAGACTTCCTCCTTCATGCACTGCTGATCCTGCTTTCACTGTATGACCACATATTAGGACTGGCTGACTGTCTTTTTCAAAAAGAGGTTTGCACCCACTACAATCTTCATTGTTCAGCGTCTCAATTACTTGCGCTGCATTTGAGTGCTCTGTTTCTCTCATCCTACATTGATGGCTGAAATGCCCCTTCTTCCACATTTGAAACAAGTGATCTCCCTTCCTTGCGTTACTTGTTGGCTCATCTGGCTGGCTGCACGTCACACTCCGCTGCCTTGTGTCTCCAGCTCCCACAATTCCAACATCCGGCATAATTTGGACGTCTCTGGAAGTTCCCTCTTCTATATGGGTACCGTCCTACTCTACCAACATTGTTTCCTCGGAAACCATTATCTTGAAGTTCTTGTTGCTCACCTTTATGTGCTGAATCCACACTTTTCGCCCTTGGTCTGATGACTGGATTCTGGTCCTGTTTAGTGTACGCTGCACAGACTATTTCCTCACTCATTAGTTTTCCAATAGATACGTTAGGATGTGCAGTCATGTAGTTTTGCCCTAACTGAGACATTGTGTCTATGTCCTTTGGCTTACGTTCCTCAAAGAACGCCACTAAATTAGAATTGCATGCAGATACTACCTTGTCTCTTAACATTAGATCTACTAATTTATTAAAATCTTTCCCTACTTCTGCGAGCTCCATCCATTTGTTAAATGTATTCTTTACAGTGTTAACAAAGTCTGTGAAATCTTGATTTGTCTCTGGCACTAACTGTCTAAAACTTTGTTCTATATCCATGCTTCAGTTAGTTGGAACTTTGTCAGCAAACGTTGACGTAAGATAGTGTAGTTGTTTCTTTCTTCTACAGGTAAATTGAACATGATGTCTAGTGCCTTACCCGTAAGAAACTCGCCAAGTCGCATCGCATACTCCTTCTCTGGAATACCTAACGCTTTGGCTGATGCCTCGAACCTGGCCAAATAATTTTCAAGTTGGTCCCGGTCTGTAAAATATGGCAGTTTTAATCTCTGTGACGACTGCGACGGTCTTCTGCTTTCCTCACTTTGACCTTTCGAAGATAGTTCTAGTTTTCTTAACTCGATTTCAGTTTGCATCTGACACTTGATCTTCTCTTTCTCAATTTCCATTCGCATTTGTGGTCTTTTACTTCCTGTAGACGTTGTTTCCATTTCAGCTAGTTTACTTGTTCTCTTCCTGTAGACGCTTGTTTTCTATTGTGGCTAGTTTTACTTGTGTCTCTTCCTGTAGACGCTTGTTTTCCATTTCAGCTAACTTTACTTCCTGTAGACGTTTGTTTTCCATTTCAGCTAGTTTTACTTGTGTCTCTTCCTGTAGACGCTTTGCCTCGCGTTCATTATGCCTCTCCTCTCTTTCCGTCTGTTTTTGTTCTTTTGCTTCTGCATACTCCTGTAACTCTTTACCTTTCAGGCCTATTCGTTCACCTGCTTCAATATATTCCATTAAAGTAGGCATCTTGTACTTGTGGACACGTTGCTGTCAATCAGCCAACTATAAATGTGACGACTCTGCTGTTAGTCTTTGTGTCACTTCCCTACGTACACCAGCACTCCCTGTGTACGTAAATTCGTAGTGCTAAAATATCACTCTGTACTCACCCAGTCACTCTATATGCACTAGGTAGTGAGGGAAAATATCCTCCCTCGCATATATCTATAACAAATAGTTGTATAACATTTCTGGAAATATTGTTAAACATACATATAAATACATATACAAACAAATGGATGATAACACTAAGTGTTTTCTATAAAACGCTAGACTCACAAGCCAAGTACACGGAGACGGTGATCACAAAGAAATAAACTACAGTAACAACCACAAGCTTGTGTGAAACGACCACAGTGCGCGTAATAATATATATATATAACTGACACAGACCCCTAGACAGCAGAAAAGGACGAAAGATCACAATAATAACATATATCCGAACACAACAAATATCATATGTAAATATAACTGAAAAGAAGAAAGAAGAAAAAAAATTATAGCATCAATTATACACAGAATCTGACGTCAAACACAAACTGGCACGTTATATAATTCAGGACCGTCCCTGCAGAACCAAATAAACCGACCTTTCGATTTTCTTCCCAGAAATTATATATGGTGCACCTCAGAAAATAACTTTTTGCCCCGCCTCCCGGCCTTCGAGAAGCAACACAAAAATCCCCTACTCTTGACAAACACTGGACCACATACAAATAATTGCGTAACACCCGACAACACTAAATATGACGATGGGAGCAAAAAAAAAATAATGTGTAACTGGTTGGCCGACAAATATGTGCCTATTAATCCGTCGCCAAAAGTTCTTATTTTGCTGTTAATAGTTTTTCACAATATGCTGGAAATGTCTGTGTTAAATTCTCCGAAATGTTTACGACGCTAGATTTCAAAGCGACTTGTTGTTTTGTTGAGTGGTTCCTGAATTCACGTGGTGATCACAAGTTCCAACTGTCGACAAAAGTTGAAGATGATAGTGATATCCAAACTGTTCTGTCTCGACACAGTCCGTAACGTTATTGTACTTTCTCTGTACGTGGTGGCACCACAGTAATAATCCAAAGTGTTCTTTCGATATGTTGTTACTTTCGTTGCGGAGATGGCGCTTCGCTGTATCATTTATGTGATAGACTCACGTTTAAAGGCAAAGTTCAGCAACAACAACAAAAAATAATGCCACCAAATATCAGCGCTTTAAATTTTTATATATAAATCCTTATTGGCAAAGAAATACAACCATGGTTGCGATGATGATACGTTAAAACTGTTTGCTCATAACAGAATAATGATGACAATAGTAGAACAGTTCAACAAAGGCGAAACATAAAATCTGGCTTTCTTTCAAAACAACCTTGTTTTGTTCATTCACAATGAGTCATCTTGACCACACTAGGCCGTGGAAATTTTCCTGAGTATCTTTCCTCCTTATACCCCCAACTCACAATGTCACCTCAATTTCTCTTTATCACTCTCAGTGAAAAATTCCTCCGTAAATATTTCCACACAACCTTCTCAGCCCCGCCCGGCTGCTCTATTAACTCCGTGGAAAATCACACTTTCCACTGCTGCCCTAGCACGGCTGTGGTAGGGGTTAACGTAACTCTCCCCCGTACCTGGACGCTGGTGTCTCCACCCGTCCTATTAACTGCGTCGACAAATCTTGACCAGTCAACTTGCGACAACACAGTGCGTTCCCTCGCACACACACACAAAATTCTCCCCACACACAGGATGTTGCGACGAAATTGCTCGCTGTCTTCAATCTTTGGTTCAATCCTGTCCTTATCACCGACAGGATAATGTCCAGCTCGTCTCGCCGCGCAGACTTTTGTGTGCCGCTGTTTTGACTCGTGACTCCCCTGTCACCGTAGTCGACTCTGCCGGTTGATCTCTAGCGCGCTGACAGTTTTTCCTCGATGTGGCGTCTTACACACACACACGCTCGATATTCCCACTCCCTTCTGGATTAATCCTGGTTTTTCATTAGCTTGAGCACTACTGTCTGGTATCAAATTTACCTGTTGTGAACTTCACTTGAACTGTCTGCTAGCTTGAGTTTTTACTCCCGTCTGTCTGTGTGAATTATCTGGCGCACACACAAAGAGTTCACATTACCCTCTTGAAGCCACGCAATCCAAATTGTCAAGGGTTTGTTAGTTTGATGGAACGAAGTCACCAGATAATAACTCCTCTCTCAGCGAAGAGCCCACAAATATCTCAGAATGACACCAATGTCTATAATGCAATGGGTTTCTTGATCGGACGAGCTCTCAGATACTCCTTACTAAGCGACGAGCTCCCAGATGATCAATATATCCCCGTCGTCCTTGGCCGGAGGAGACCCCAGAATGTCACACGTCGTTCTTGATGATAATATCACGAAGTTCTTACGATGATATATTCATGCTATTGTCGTGTGATGGTCGTTGTCTAGGTTACGATACTCATGGTGTGTCAATGGAGATATCTAACTGTCTTGCAATATAACTCACCCCCGCAGTGCATGTTCACCAGTCATTAAACAAGATTCCGTTGGCGCACATAATCCTTTATTACAGAAATAAGACGGACAGACGGAACATGTTTATACATCCAGAAATAATGTAATCCATAGAATATCATATCCTCCTCACAATTTTAGCCAGCACACATCAATGCCTTCTCAAGCCTGCTTCATATCAAATCCACAAGACATTTCGTCCAGCTACTATACACGGCTGGATCTCCTACAATACAACCCACACATTGGGTCGGAGCCACTGCTCAACTATGCAACCCACTCTGGTTCAGGCCTCTCTTCACAACTAGGAGAACAACACAACCCGGAGATCTCTAACTCCACTTCTCCTTAGAATACCGACCAGTTCGGCATCTACACATTAACTGTCCTGAAGTCCCTTGACTTTACACAAAACTAAACTGTCCTTCCCCCATCCCCTGGGGTCCACACTCACCCTTCCCATTATTTCTCAGGACTGGCTGTTTTCTCATAGCCAGGTCAGTCACTTTACTGTCTCCCACTTTCATCTCCATTCTTTCTCATGCCCGGTCACTCAACTCAATGTCAATGACCCAGGCTTATGTCAACTGGCATTATTAATCAGATGTTGTTGTATCTTTTTAATTACATTATTCTGATTCCCTGACGGACCTGAATTTCTTCTGATATCTCTAAATCGTTTTTTTCTTGTTAACCATAGAATGAGATTCTCTTTGTCTTCTTATTCTTCTATTCTTCTACGGCCCATGAGCAGTAGGCGTTGTGCTATTATCTCCATAATCTCTGTGCGATTACACAAAGGTACCTATAAACTGTATATGTACCTTTGATGAGCCGTAGCTTCACCAGTGACCCCTAGTCCTCTGCTTTTCTAGTGTTTCTGTACTCGGCTCGCGATGATGTTGGATGGAACTCTGCCAGAGGGCGCAGACTGTCTGATTGGTCTTGAAATCTGGGAGTCGTTCCGACCACAGTATAAAAACACATGCGCAGATGGAACCGGCCTTTTTCTGTAGTCCTCACACCAAGTGACGAGGCGCCAATGCTTATAGTAAACTTATTTAGTTAGACCCTGAAAGGTTTTGCTGTGGAAAAGCCAGAATTCTAGTTTTAGATTTTAGATTTTCCCGGGTGTTTGGTAGATTAGTTTTTGGTGGATTGGTTTTTAGTAGACTAGTAGTTTTTGGTGGATTAGTTTTTGGTGGTTTAGTTTTTGGTGGATTAGTTTTTGGTGGATTAGTTTTTGGTGGATTAGTTTTTGTTGTACTTTGAAGGTTTTGCTATACTTAGGATTAGAATTTTTGCTGTTTGGTTTTGCTGGATGCTAACTTCTTTGTTGATGCTACATGTCTGCATATTATTGTTGCTTTTAGAAGTTTAATAAACAAATGATGTTTGTGTTATTCTTACTTTGTTGTTTAGTTGATAGACTCTAATTACATATTCGTTGGTGTTGGAACAACCCTCGGAGTAATTCTGTGTCTGGAATTGGAGAATATTGTTCTAATTCCCTGTCGGCCCATTCCTGGATTTTCTTAACCTTAATTCTTTACTATTCTTGTTAACCGAGGACGGTGACAGGTTCTTTCTCTTTATTCATTTTCTTCTTTGGCCCTACGCAGTCAGGGTTGCGTTCTTCTCCTCACATCACCGTAGCAGAAGTAAGTGGTTCTTGCTCCTGTTTTCACCTCTGTTTCAGTTCAATAGGATTTTAATTATGTTTCTAATTTAATGTCTTTCTTTTTCATTTTCAGCTCCTGTGTACTTCACCCTTAATTATGGGTACTAGAAAAAGAATGTGTCTATCGAGTGTCGATTTTTCAATGAAGAATGGGGAGTAAAGTACTTCTTTGTGGAAACACAGGACCAGAAAACCGGTTGCGTAATATGCAGCGAAAGTGTTGCCGTTTTGAAAGAGTACAATCTTCGGCGTCACTACACAACAAAACATCTATCAACATATTAAATCTTTTCTGGAAAGTTACGCTCTGGGAAATACGAGACCATTAAACGTGGTTTTGAAACACAAAGAAATCTCTTCACGAGACAATTTGCTGAAAATGAATCTGTCGCTCGTACAAGTTACAAAACAGTGCATAAGATGGCAGAACGAGGAAAACCGTTTACTGATGGCAATTTCATCAAAGAGTGTATGATCGAAGCAGCAAATGACTTGTATCCTGAGAAAGCCGATTTATTTGGAACTATCAGCCTTTCGGCAAGTTCAATTGTGCGGAGAACAGAAGAACTTGGAGAGAACATAGTGCTACAGATACGCGAGAAAGCTAGGAACTAGGGACTTATCACACATCAGTCAGGTGGCTCAGCTGCGGTAAAGTCCTGCTTCGTTTTTACAAGCTCCGAAACGGCATAGATGTTTTCCTCACTGAAAAAGATATAGCTGATTCACAGCTGTCAGATCCTACCTGGCTGTCAAAGTTGTCATTTTTGGTCGACATGAATGAACTGAACTTGAAACTTCAATGAAAGGATTACCTCGTCTGTGATCTCTACAGAACCATCAAAGGATTTCGGAGTAAGCTGTCATTGTTGGAAGCACAACTGGAAGAAGAAAATCTTTCTCATTTTCACTGTTTCAAAGAGTTTGGAGAGATTTTCAGATTTTGACAGAATTGAGAGTGACAGAATCCGTTTGATTGCAACCTTGATGATGTGGCAATTGAACTACAGTTGGGGCTCATTGATTCGCAAATGAATTGTTGAAAGAGCACAGAGAAGGAAGTACCGCTGCTTACGTGATGTTGAGTTTCCGAAACTTAAGATATTTGCCGCTGGTATGGCATCAGTGTTTGGAACAACTTATGTCTGTGGGCAAACATTTTCAAAAATGAAGTCTGTGAAGTCACCACATCGAATGAGATTGACTGATGAACATTTGAAAGCAATTCTCTTGATTGGATGCAGCAATTCCAAACCAAACAGGGGTGGTATTTTGAAAGCCACACGTCAGTTTCACAAATCTCACTAACCTCTTTTGCTGCTTAGTTTGTGAGATTCGGATTTGTGCACATTAGGTCTGATGTAACTATCTTTTTGCTAACGTCGCTTTCTTTGATAACTTTGTTTAGTAAATGAATATGTTGGTAGTCTTTGTTTTTTTCTTTTCTTTGTGTGTGCATTGCACGCCCTTTCCATGATTAACTTAGTTTTTCGTCTTGTTTCCCAGAGCTTTCGTTCTAGCTTGCAATTATTGTCAAAGTTAGTTGCATATCCTTTACAGGACGTTTGCAGTCAACACAAGCATTATTTACTGTGGTTGATGTCTTGGCAAGTTTACGTTCAGTAGTTTACCAGTGCTTTCTGAACGACCGGTACCCATAACATAGCGTAAAAACAAGCGCAACGTTGTCTGCTGCCAAATCGCCAGTATCCGTGTTTCGAACATGGGTATACGCATTACGAACCGCGTCCGTAAGATCTTCACCACGGAGCCGGCGCAAGTATTGTACAGAATGACTATCCGGCCCGCGATCGTCATTTTTGTCAGTTATCCGGCCCGCCGTGAAAAAAGTTTGGTGACCCCTGGTATAATGTAATCTTTGTACATTGATTCTTGTACTATATTTTAATCTCTTTCCTCTGTTATCTAAATATAATCTTCACTCATTCACACAATGTAGACTGTGTACATTTTTATTCTTCTACCAGTGAGGTGGTTGCGAATGCAATTCTTAATCCTGCACACTGTGTTCGAAACACAGCTGCAGATGCTTCGGAGGCAGCCCGCCTTGCGCTGGTTCCAATACTAAGGTATGAGCGCTGGTCATTGAGAAAGCAATGGCAAACTACTGAACGTAAACTTGCCAAGAAATCATAAACAGACCTAAAAGAAACGCTGGTTTTGACTGCCACGTTCTGCAAAGGATGTGCCACTAACTTAATAAATTGTATTTCTTGCAGTTCCAGAAGCATACATAAACTTATCAATTTGTGAAGTTGCAAGTGGAATACATTCACATGTGTGTTGACTGGTACTATGGAAAATATACATTCACACATGGTGAGTTATTAGGAACAGAAAGAAACATAAACGAAGGATACGCTCTGAATAGCTGTAACTTTGTTTCTTTTGTACATTGCCTTATGTTGTTCAAGTGCATACGTTGTTGAGAAGATCATTGCTATATCACAGTTATCCGACCTGTTGTTTATTGATTCAAAATAATAGATATCATGTTCACTTTCGGCTTTGTTTGCAATTTCAAATGTTAGTTTGCTGACCATTTTATCTGTTGTCATTAATTCCTTGACTTTGACATGTAGGTATAGTGTATACACTTTACTGTGGTTTATGATTCAGAACGAGAAAGAGGAAGAGAAAGAATGAGAGAGAATTGTACACAGAGAGAGAAAATAAGAGAGAAGTGCAGAGAGAGAGAGAGAGAGAGAGAGAGAGAGAGAGAGATAGAGATAGAGAGAGAGAGAGAGAGAGAGAGAGAGAGAGAGAGAGAGAGAGAGAGAGAGAGAGAGAGAGAGAGAGAGAGAGAGAGAGAGAGAATAACAGCTAATAGAAGATAGTACTGTTCTTTCTCTGAGGAATAGGTATGTCATATGTAAACAAGTGTCCCCTTCCTTTAGGTGAACCCACTCCTACTTCTGAGGTACTTGTAATGAGTTGAGTTGAGCCACGAATTGACATCACTACACTCAGGACACGCCTGGACTTCCCTCTCAGTTTTGAGATTCTACAAGAACCCCTGCCAAATTCCACGCAATTTCATCCTTTCCACATACAGGTTCTCAATCTGTTCACCCATCTTCTCCACCTGATCCCACAGGCGCATGATCACACCCACTTGTCCGTAAGTAATCTACTGCCAAGAGGTGCATTCCCTGCTAGCCTATTAGCTTGTTTGTTCCCCCGCACCACCGCATGGCCATGGCAAAAAAACTATACAATTCTCAAAACATGTGACCCCTGAAGCGAGGTGAGCCATTCCACACGAAACATTCCTTCCTCCACCTTGCTAAGCATACTCCTTGAGTCCGTGATGCATACAATGTATGCTGCAGTGGTCTCCTCTAACCAATGGAATGCCGCTGTGAGTGATTCCACCTCCATTCTCATGCTGGTGGTCGTAGCCGCATATGCCAGACTCCTTTTTTAAAGAATAGTCCATTTGCCTTCACAATGACACCCCAACCACTCCGTCCGTTTCTCACCAGGGTGTGATCCATATCTGCAGCAACTCTCAGGGACCATTTTGTTTGAAGGACCCTATGCCTATCCGCCATTTTGGTAGCGACAGGATATGCCTCATGCATATAATTGGTGTGTCCTTTCTGCACCCCAAGATCATCCACATGGCCACATTCTGTATGCGCTCCAACCTTTCAGGCTGGCTCTTCGATACTGTCAGCAACCCCAAACCATATTCAACGGCAGATATTATTAACTGCAGAAAGAGCCTGTACCACATCATCTGCTCTACCCTGGTTGCTGCCATCGCCCTCAATGCATTTAGTCCCCTAACAGCCTTCACCACCAAAGCCTCCACATGATCCTTAAAAGACATAGACCTTTCAAAGCTGATAGCCAAGTACTTCAATTCACTCTCTCTACTAAGACGACATCCATTCAATATAATACATGGGACATCTGTCATCACAATCCGGTTATCCAGGGAGTACCAGACGACAGATGCCTTGCCTGGTTTTATCATGCCCCCTGCACCACCTTGTGTACTGCCTTCTGTAAGTCTTTAGCCAAACTTTCCCTATCCCTGCTCTGCCTGTACACCAGCACATCATCTGCAAATGTCAAGATTCTACCCAGACCTGGCGTCTCAATAGCTGCGGCTTTGCTGGTGCAGGCATTAAAAAGCACTGGGGACAACTCCTGTGACAACTCAGGTGTAATAGTACAGGGGTCAGAAGTCCAGGAACTCATGCGCAGAACCCATACCTTACGTTCATAAAGGACCGCCGCAACCCATCTGACAAGGCAAGGGCAGACCTCCATGTCAAACAGAGTGTATATCAATCAATCATACCTGACCCTGTTATACACATCCTCCAGGTGAAGAGCTACCACCACTGTCTCTTGTTTATCCTGGAAGCCCTCATAGACATCAAATGCAAAAGTTGCTGCATTGGCCCAGGTGTCCTTCCCAGGCCGATAACTCCTGAAAACTTTGGGAAGCAGATTACGACTTTCCAAATGTCGTTAGAGTCTGCGGACTACTACTATCTTTTCGTGGACTTTGCCAAAGGTGTTTTGCTGGGTTATGATTCGATATCCATTAAGCCTAGAGTGATCCACTTGTAATTAATGCCTCAAAGTCAAGGTCAGCAAGTCAACATACGCCAGCGCAGTATTTCCAGAGATTCAAATCATTATCACAAATGACTGGTATAAGGAGAGATCCCCCATACCTCACCATCATCGCACGGGAAGCTTAAGGGTGAGTGCTCTTATCCAATCGGCCACGTGACTTCCCATGGTGTAATATAATATATAATAGTAGTAATATAATAATCCGTGACTCCCATGGAGTAATATAATATTTACAGAGACAAACATGAATAAATTAAGGATGTTAATTTTGTCAGTATTTCTTCTATTCATTTATTATCCATAATAAACAGTCAGAATTCTGAAACAACATTCAGTGTTGTCAATTTGTGATGTCACTGTTGTCAATTTGTGACGTCAGTGTTGTCAATTTGGATGTCAGTGTTGTCAATTTGGATGACACTGTTTTCCTGAATGCTTCTGCCATCCAGTGTATCCATGTTCCACAGTTCATGCTCACTTTGAAACCAGGCCTGGAAACGAGCAGGAATTCCAATCTGTCGAGAGATAGACAAAGATGGTTTGATATGTTAGTTCTTATCAGAGTTAATCTAATTTAATTGACTCTAATCTAATATGTCCTTATCTAATCTAATCAATTAAGGTAATATAATATACTGTAATCTAACAAGCTCTTATATAATCTGATATAACCTGACCTAATCTAATTTCAGCTAATCTAATCTAATCTAATTTCATCAAATCTAATCTAATCTAATCTAATGTCTTTTGACCTAATATTCTCGAATCTGTCATGGCCAAAACTAATCTAATCTAATCTAATCTAACCTAACCTAATCTAA
This sequence comes from Cepaea nemoralis, assembly GCA_014155875.1. Taxonomy (NCBI): domain Eukaryota; kingdom Metazoa; phylum Mollusca; class Gastropoda; order Stylommatophora; family Helicidae; genus Cepaea; species Cepaea nemoralis. Next base: position 52,548 of record JACEFZ010004363.1, on the reverse strand, counting down.
TCTAATCTAATTCTGTTATGAGCTAATCCAATATCTTCATAAATAATCTAATATAATACAATCTAAACTACGTATTCCGATTATGAATTTGAATAGCAAAGACAAAAACAATAGATTGCACAATTTATTGCATGCATATTTCGCTGCATCTTGTCAGGTACATACTGCATAATTCACACAACATAAAGTAAAATAACTAGATAAATCCTTCGAGCTGAAATATATATATATATAATCTGTGTGAACATGTGTATATTTCAGCTTGAAGGATTTATCTAGTTATTTTACTTTCTGTTGTGTGAATTCTGCAGTATGTACCTGACGAGATGCAACGAAATATGCTAGGCAATGAATCGTGCAATCTATTGTTTGCGTCTTTGTTATTCAAAATAATATAATCTGTCTTGATCTAATCTATCCTAAACTAACTATTCTACTCCAGTCTAATATGTCTAGCTGCCACTTTTCTTGTCCAGCAAGTCATGGTAGTATCGTTCAGTAGTATGAACTCCACAGCGATCAGGCACAAGAAAAGGCTTCTAATCACCAGAAGCCATCCCCCTTCTTGCATGTTTCAACCTTCTTAACTTCTAGACACTCCACATGAGCTGCCCACTTTGATTATGATTCCCTAGCGTCTTTTCCTATTGTGATTCCATACCTCTAAAAGCCGGTTATCTTGAAGTACTGTACTGTCATGTTTGCAGTGATTAAGTCATCTCTTCCACTCCATGGTTGATGGTGTTTTGCTTAGCTGGCACCCTCCTACCCCCTCTGCCTCTTCCTCTGCTGCAGAAAAGGGTCTCTATATATCACTTTGTTTTGACTGTTTGGTCTGGAGATGGGTTTTTTTCTCAAGCTTTAAGTAATTCCATGAAAGATTTGCAAGGTAATGTTGTGATAACTGTTCCTTCCTACAATACAGTGTGACATCCAGCAACCCAGGTGCTACTCCTATCCATTTCCTAGTGGATGTGTTAAACCCTCCTCCCTATTGCTTCAACTTCACATTCACTAACGTCGTACAATAGCAGAGGCCGGAGGAGCTTTGATATCATTATAAACTGGAGGAACAAAAGCATAAACTATCTCCTCAGTCTGCTCTTGTCTATGAACTGCAGATTCTCTTCCGCAGTCTCCCTCATCTGTTTTATTACATTCTTGCCCATCAGCAAATCACTGTTTGTTGGTGAATCCTCCGGAAGATGAGTTTTAATTTGTATGAGGATTGACATTCAAATCACCTGACCCCTGACATGATCTTCCATCCTTCAAAGTGAGGTCAGTATAGAGACTGTTCTCCTGACCTGGTACCAAAGTACCATCTCTTCGGAGACTGTGTTGTGGAATTCTCCTTCAGCTTTCCAAACTCTTAAACCAGCGGGATGTGCAAGGCAGTAATGGTACTTCACATTTGTGATGAGGCATACTAGAATGAAACCAGGTAATTGTTCAGCACAGCCCATATGGAATGGCTGGGATCTGGCCATGGTTCCTCTCCAGATGTCAGGTATTTAATTATAATAAATTATATTTATATAAATTATAAAAAAAGGTCAACAAACTCCAGCCCAATATTCCAAGGGATTTGAATCATTATCACATACAAAACAGTCCTGAAGCAGGAGTCTGTTAAGGCTCTGTAAACTGTTAGAACCGTCACATGTTATAGGCCAGACTGCACAGAAGAATAGGTGGCCAGTCTTTCCTGCTCTTAGCGAATGGTGAACGCAGACACTGAACGCCCATCTGAGTGCACAATTGAACACCCGTCTGGGTGCACAATTGAACGCCCGTCTGAATGCACAATTGAATGCTCTTCTGAATGCACAATTGAATGCTCATCTGAATGCACGTCTGAATGCACAACTGAATGATCGTCTGAGTGCACAGCTGATCGTTCATCTGAATGCACAATTGAACCCTCATCTGAGTGCACAGTTGATCGCTTATCTGAGTCACAACTGAACGCTCGTCTGAGTGCACAACTGAACACTCATCAGAGTGCACTCAAGACATTGTTAGCATATCATCTTAATGATGACACCATCGTGCCACTAAACGCAAAAATAAAAAAACAAGTCCCATAGCAGGAACTTGCTGTGGCTATGTCAAGTGCTAGAATTTTTAGGCTTGAGTGCGTGAAGGCATAGACAGCTAGTCTATCTCCTCACATGGAAAATGTCAAGTGCTAGCACCATCACATTTGTTAACCCTAGAACTACCAGGATGTTTTAGTAACACTGGTTACCAATGGGGTCCCTACCACTTGATCAATTTTTAAAATATTTTAGCATGTTTTGGGGGAATATATTGCTAACAATGTCATAAAAGGAAAAGTTGACACTGGGGTCCATTTGGACCCCACAGTAGTTCTAGGGTTAGGCCTGTGTGCATGGGGGGAAAAAAGATGGCTAATCTACCCCTCACATAGCAAATGTCAAGTGTTAGCACTAGCTTATATTTTAGGCCTGAGTGCTTAGGGAAATAGATGGATAGTCTATTCCCTCACATAGCGAATGTTAAGTGCAGGCCTCGGACCCTAAATTATCCTACACCCGGCCAAAGCTGTTTGAATGTTCATCCAGGACAATGCAGTTGCTTGTTTGCAACCATGAATGTGGCTGCACCCATCTTTCTTTGAGGGATTGACATATAGTGAAGATGTTGGTTACCTTGGCACTGTAACACAGACAATCATCTGTACAGGAAATGGTACACGGTAGAATGTTAGTTAGTTAGTTAGTTAGTCGAAAGATCATCCTCATTGCACATCGAACCATTCAGTCCATAAGTTCTCGGATCCCCTCCTCAGCAAATCCCGCAGTGTGTAGCGGCTAACGACACCAGTTCTGTGTTGATTTATCAATCTTCTTTGGCTTCCTGCGTAGTGTTCTTGTTTGGCCACCCCTCTTTTAATTTACTGTTCTCGCAGTCTGGCCATGGTTGTAGATTCACAGTCATCACTTGGTTCACGCAAAAGTCTTACTTCTCGTAGAGCATTCAGAATGTCAGCCTGGTCCATGGCGTGTCCGCCCTCCACCGTAGCCTCACCTGCGAGCTTGTCAAACCACTCATTTCCTTGTACTCCCGCATGCCCTGGCATGAAGATGAAACTAATCTTTGCCAGCCGAGACCGCTCCAGAGACAGCAACCATTCTCTTCGGATCGACCCCTCACTATCTTCTTGATCATGTTCATTGAGTCGCTAAGGAAACATGCCCCAGTGAATGTCTGTGTCTCGAGCCATGCTATTGCTTTACTTACTGCCATGACTTCCATAGTCAGGCTATGGTAGAATGATGCAGATAATATCCAGCATTATAATGTACAGACTAAAAATGAAACAACAATTATACAAGTACTAACATATGCTTCCAAAGTTTCCTTCAACTCCCAAAGTGGCGTAGCAACATCCAGGAGAAGAGTTATTGATTGATTTGAGGTGACACCACGCATAACAACAAAGTTCACACGTATGGTTTTTTTTGTCTGTACGAGGATTTTGGCTGTCTTGATCTTGTCGTCGGGCTTGCCTTCTGAAATAAAATATGTGAATATTATTAAGTGAATGAATATGCTACTGGATAAGTGGCTCAAATGCAGGATTCTTCTTCAGGTGATCCGGGTTCGATCCTCAGTAAAGTGTGGATTTTTTTCTGTCTGGGACAGAAAAAAAAACCCTAATCTGCACAGTCTAACTGCACTAGCTAGGTTCAAGATCCCCCACCCTCCCGTGCTACACTGCAAAGCATGTTTGGCGCATGTTTGGCGTTTAAAGTTAGTTGCATAACCTTTAAAGGACTTCCCAGTCAACCCCAACATTTGTTGGCTGCATGTGATTTCTTGTCAGGTTTACATTCAGTCACTTGCCATTGCTTTCTGAACGACCAACACTCATATCCTTTCTATGAAAACCAATGTAATGCGGTCTGGTGCCAAATCACCGGCAGCTGTGTTTCGAACACGGCATGCAGGATAATGAATTGCATCCATAAATAACCCTTTTCGCCACAAAGACGGTACAAGATGACAATTTTGAAAGAATACATATTATTTTTTCTTCATGTTTGACAATGACATACAATGAGCATATACAAAGTTTGAATAACAAAGACACAACTATAGATTGCACAATTTAATGCATGAGATATGTCGCTGCATCTCGTCAGGTACATACTGCAGAAATCACGCAACATAAACTAAAGTGATTAGATAAATCCTTCAAACTGAAATATACATATATTCACACAGCAATTTCAATTGTCTACCACAATAATTTTAACCTGACTAAATTGTCTTTCTGTTTACACAAGGCTGGCTTCTTCCAATTAATGGCAATGGCTTCAGCGACCTTTAACAAGCGACTATTTTGTGACCTGCTTTGTCAAAAAATGGATAAAGACCAATCAGCACTTGATGGATTATGTGCTCAACATCACACCAGCCATCTTTACTTTCCAGCATATTTCCTGGTACCCATTTTAAGCTGGGTCAACTTGGAAATCCAGGTCAATCTTAGAAACAAAACCAGAGAATGGAATGGAACACACTTTCATTGGGCTGGCAGGAAAGTATGATAGCCAGTGTGCCACCGCAACTTCCATTTATTCTTTGTGTCAAAGGGAAAACAGTGATGAGGAAGAGAAATGGTCATCACATCTCATAAACCAGCTTTTATGACATTTCACAAGCTCACATGATTATATTTCTTATGTAACATACTTTTAATAAGCATCAAATACGTAAAAGGGTCTTTTCTAACTTATTTGTACCATATACGGATACACTTCAATAAATGTAAATTTGTCCCTTACTTAACTTACTCACTTCAAGCCTTTTAAGTGCATTTCCAGAGGATAGTAGGGCCAAATGAATAAGAGCATTCGTTCTTAAACATCCGGTGTGCTGATGCCAAGTTGCGGGTTCAACCCCTACAATGGTCATTTGGACTAAAATGTTGACTTCTCATCCTTGACTTGGGGACATAAATTACAAGCACCTCTGAGGACAGAGTGTGTTTGCTTGATGGTGAAGGGCATTGGAAATAGGAAAAGCTAATCCACATATCTAATAATAATAACATTCAGCAAACTTACCCAGTTCACGCCTCAATTTGTCCAAACATTTAAAGACCCGTATGTTAACGACTTGAGGACTAGAGCACAGTGGGTAATTGAGTTCCTATTGAAATGTAATGCAAACAAGTGTTTTTCATTTATATTATGTTGCATTATATCTTCTTCAATGTAAAAGATGAGAAAATAATAAACTACTAGAACACAACATTGATGACAAAGATCTGCAAATAACAACATATATATATATATATATATATATATATATATATATATATATATATATATATATATATATATATATATATATATATATATATATATATATATATATTGGTACAAACAGTAGCCATTTAGAAACATTTCAACTCATAAAGAAAGGCCTAAGGATGGATAATTTACTTCTTCTTGTTTTTGAGTTCACTGTTTCATGTCTACATTGACAGACAAGCTCTCATGATGTAGTCAACCATTTTTGGAGCTCCTCTTTTGTTCTGAGAGAGAGAGAGAGAGAGAGAGAGAGAGAGAGAGAGAGAGAGAGAGAGAGAGAGAGAGAGAGAGACAGAGACAGAGACAGAGACAGAGAGAGAGAGAGAGAGAGACAGAGAGAGTCAGAGAGAGAATGTATGTATGTAACAGTAAATTTTTGTTAGTGAGTTTCTGATTGTGAATGAGTATATGTGTACTTGTGTGTTATTGAGTGGGCAAATAACTGTGAGAGTTTGTGTAAATGATGTAAGTAGATATGTATCTCTCTCTCTCTCTCTCTCTCTCTCTCTCTCTCTCTCTCTCTCTCTCTCTCTCTCTCTCTCTCTCTCTCTCTCTCTCTCTCTCTCTCTCTCTCTCTCTGCCTGTCTGCCTGTCTCATAACAAGGTAATATGCAATGTTTCTGTCCACAACATTCATTTGATGATGTGTTTATTTTTAAGTGAATGTAACAACCGCAATAGATAACTGATGTACGAAAGATGAGTGACTGGAAGGGCCAAATGTAAGACGAGCCTGCGTGCCCAATTTGTGATCCTATTTGTGAAAAAAAGTTTGTTCGTTCATTTGTACATTCCTTCCATACATTTTTGAATGCAGTGCCATCTCACTTGGCCAGTTATTCCTTCTTAATCGGCTATAATCAGGGCAATCCTGAATAACATGCTCTGCAGTTTGATCACATTGTTCGCATGAGCAAGTCACTCAGACAAGACCCAAGGTTCGTACTGGAATGAGATCAGCTTGCCAGAAGTGGTTGTGCTCAATCTTCAAACCTCAAATCCCGAAACAACCAAATAAATCAGTTTGATTATTGCTGCTGGACTTTAGGCGCCTGGTGTGCCTTGCCAGATCGAGAAGACTTTATCATTTGGGACCACTTCGATTGACGGATGTCAGTCACGGCGATCGGGCAAACTCTGAGCTATAGCCTACAACGGGTGATGTTGTGATATTCTAGTATGATAATTTGGTCACGTTTAGCGTGAGTCATGTGGTCAGTGGTTGTACACCCACCTCACACGCCAGTAATCCGGAGTTCATTTCCAGGTCCAGTCAGGGATATGCACTACTGACGAGCTCAAATAAGAGTTAAACTCAAGTCTAGTGCTTCCAATTGACGTGGACAAGGTCCAAGGTTTGTACTGGAATGAGATCAGCTTGCCAGTAGTGGGTTGTGCTCAGTCTTAAAATCACTCAGATAAACCTGTACATAAACTTGTTCAGTCTGTTATAACCTGTCTGAAGTCTTAAAACAGTGACTGTTCCTTCCGGCAACAGAATGCTATACAGAACTACACTCCACCATAATATATTACCATTCCCTAGACAGTACTACACTACAATACACTATCCTCCACTATACAGTACTACACTTTATTAATTGTTGCAGATCCCTTACAAGACGTTGCAGTCAACACCAGCATGTTTCAGCTGCTGTTGATGTGCTAGACAAGTTTTACGTTCAGTAGTTTGCCATTGCTTTCTGAACCACCGGCTCACATACCCCCGTAAGTTACCAGCCCGGCGCCGATTCTCACAGCTGCTGTTTTCCCCACCTGGATATAGGAGATTACGAACAATGTCAGGGAGACTGGCAGTACTACACTACACTAAAATATATTACTCAACACTACATTGTACTACACTAAAATACACTACCCTACCCTACATTACACAATACTACCCTACACTACAAAATACTACCCAACACTATACAGTACTTCACTACAATATACTACCCTACACTGTACAGTACTACACTACAATATACTAACCTACAATATACAATACTACACCATGCTACAATATACTACCCTACTCTATACATTACTACACTATACCACAAAACACTGCCCTACACTATACTGTACTACACTACATCACAATATACTACCCTACACTGTTCAGTACTATACTATACTACAAAACACTCGCTATACAGTACTACACTATGCCACAATATACTACCCTACACTATACAGTACTACAATACACTACGCTATACAGTACTGCAATACACTGTCCTGCATTACACTACCCTATATTAACTATACAGTATTAGACTGTTTTTCAATATACTATATTACAAAACATTACCTTACTTTACACTACAATACTGTCATTTACTGCCTTGCGGTGTATGGTAGGGGAGTCTTTGAGCCTGAGGAATTAAGGCCGCCAGGCTAATGCGGTTGCCGCGAACTGTGCAGGTTAGGATTTTCTTTTTGCCCCCGACAGAAAAAAATCCCTACAGCGTATTCAAACCCAGGTCTCCCGAAGGAGAACCCGGCATTCTAGCCACTCGGCCAGCTGCTCCTCGATACTAGAATGCTGATTCTTTTATATTCTGGTGGTCTGAATAATTCTCTTTTTTTTTCATGGTATGTCAGTTCATTCTCCGCCTGTTCACATTTTTGCATGTTAAAATCTGTTAAAATTATGAAGGCCTAAATATTTATAGTAATTGAAGCTAAGCTGTTTCTACTTCTTTGTTACATTCTGTCGATTCTGTCGAGACAGAAACACGGAGCTTATCACGACTCTGGTGATCGAGTGAGATGGCAAAACATGACCGCCCACGCTTATCGGCATGGTACATGATGGATGGATGGTTACTATGTTTCTCTATGTCCATTTTATGACATTAATTACTACTTTCCCAAACACACATTACTTTAGTCCCCATTTTACTACAGCTTTCACCATAAGTGACCAGACTGTATTCTTGCCCGTTGACAACTGCTAAAAATCTAATGGGCTATATATATTATAATGAGTGAAATATCGTTGGCTCTGCTTCAAGGTTATATGAGATCGTCAAGATGGTGTCATTTTATTTTGAATAAGACTGTTTGGTAAACTTTCTTTGAATATTCCAGTTGCCAAATTGATATTCATCCCTCCAAGAGGCATCATTAACTTAGTTAACTTACATGCTGGAGAAGCTCAACGTGAGGGGTCCCTCCAACAGCTCCTGACAGGAAATCATCCCCGTCACCTGTTTGGTAGAATCATTTAAAACTGCATGACACACATTTTTCATTATCTTTATTAATTATCACAACACTGCTGTCAAAGTCTTCGGACTCAAAACCTGATCATGACATGACATAATTCATATAGCAGACTATCTCTCTCATATGCCAGATTTCTTCATAAATATCCCACAATATCTACCATAGACACTTGCCTGCCGGCCCTGTGGTCCTGGATTCCATCCACATTGAGGAGAAATGAGATTTCTACAACTGACCTGAGCTCCCAGCCTAACATGGGTACCAATAAATGTAGTGGGAAGTAAAGGCAGACAGTGTGTTACTGACTACATCACCTACTGAGTGCTGATTGGTCTATACAGAATATGCGTCTTGCACCAGGTGCCTACATTTGTGTGCTCGATGATTTCAATGTTTGTGTGAGCAAGGACTCGAGTTCATGGCCAGTGTGCTTTGGAAAATACAACATCGGTCGCATGAATGAAAATGTGCAAAGGCAGCTGGAGCATTGCACCAGAAATGACCTACGTATTACAAACTACTTTTTTAAAACAAAAGAGCTGCATAAGGTCACATGGAAACATCCAAGATCCGGCCATTGGCATCAGGTGGACTTCGTCATTACACGGAGACAACATCTGAACCAAACATCATTAACTCGAAGTTACCACAGTGCTTACTGTGATACGAATCATTCTTTGGTTGTTGCAAGGGTCAGATTGAGACCAAAGAGAATCTACACAGCTAAACACAAATCTAGCCCCAGGATTAATATTATTAACACCCACAATCCTAATAAGTGCTTTGAGTTCCAACAGCAACTTGAGATGCTTTCACTGATACATCAGAAAATTGTACAGCAAAAGAACAGTGGGGTAAACTTAAGGAAACTCATTAGAAAACAGTAGTAGGGGTGGATCATAAGAGGCAGGACTGGTTTGCGGCAAACAGCCAGACACTGCAGCCCTTGATTGAGAAAAAGAAGACAGCTCTCTTAAGAAATAAGGAAAGAACAACACGTAACACTCTCAGTGAGCTGAAGCAAGCTAGGAAGGATTTGCAAAAGGCTGCCAGGCAGTGTGCAAATGACTATTGGATCAAGTTATGAGAGTCCATTCAAAATGCAAGTGATAAGGGAACCATCAGAAGCATGTATGAAGGGATAAAGAAAGCCTGTGGTCCAATGATCAAAAGAAGTCCACCACTGAAAACCTTGACTGGAGAAATCATCACTGATAAGAAACAGCTTAAAACAGCAAAACAGGTCATGTCTGTTTTGGAGTATGCAATGGCAATCCTGACTCTCAGCCATAATCAGATAGAAAGGATGGAAAGGATACAGAATGAAGCTATGCTCATTATTCTTGGATGTACAAGAGATACAGCATGCAGGGCGATGCGCTACCTTCTTGATTTTCCAACCATTGAAGAGAGAATACAAGTTTGCAGGGCACGCGCCTACCTCAGAATTAACGCAAACACACAACATCCACTGCATAGTGAAATTAGGAAGGTGAAGGGCAGCAGGTTAAAAAGAGGACGGTCGTGGATGGGTCAAGCCGAAGACATTCTTCAACAGGTGTGTTCACTTGAGGACTTAGAACCTGGCGAGGAGTGGGTGCAAGTGCCAACAGATTTCTGCACATCCTTTTCAGTTTGCATCCAACTAGATAGAAAATGCAGACAAGAAAATCCGGCTGCTGTTGAGGCTGAAGTACAAGCGTTGATTTTCGAGAATTCGCTAGACGGTGACACGGTCATCTACACAGATGGGTCGGTCGTCCGACATGTGAGAAGCTCATGGGCCTTTACAGCTCGGGCCGGAGGGAGAATTGTGAAGGAGGACTCTGGTGCTTTCACTGAAACCACAAGTAGCCTGACCATGGAAGTCATGGCAGTAAGTAAAGCAATAACATGGCTCGAGACACAGACATTCACTAGGGCTTGTTTCCTTAGCGACTCAATGAACATGATCAAGAGGATAGAGGAGGGGTCGATCCGAAGAGAATGGTTGCTGCCTCTGAAGCGGTCTCGGCTGGCAAAGATTAGTTTCATCTTCGTGCCAGGTCATGCGGGAGTACAAGGAAATGAGCGGGCTGACAAGCTCGCAGGTGAGGCTACTGTGGAGGGCGGACGCACCATGGACCAGGCTGACATTCTGAATGCTCTACGAGAAGTGAGACTTTTGCGAGAACCAAGTGATGACTGTGAATCTACAACAATGGCCAGACTGTGGGAGCAGCAAATTAAAAGAGGGGTGGCCAAACAAGAACACTACGCAGGAAGCCAAAGAAGATTGATAAACCAACACAGAACTGGCGTCGTTAGCCGCTACACGCTGCGGGATTTGCTGAGGAGGGGATCCGAGCACTTATGGACTGAATGGTTCGATGTGCAACGAGGATGATCTGTCGACTAACTAACTAACTAACTAACTAAGAAACAGCTGATGGATAGATGGGTAGAGCACTATATGGAGCTTTACTCAAGTGAGACCAAATTAGCGGATGATTCCCTCAGCGCCATAGAGGCCCTGCCAACTCTTGACCACATGAACACACTTCCCACCATAACAGAAGTTAAGTGTGCTATAAATTAACTTTCATCTGGCAAGGCTCCAGGTAAGGATGGGATTCCAATAGAGGTTATAAGGAGTGGGCAAGACACACTCACTCTACAGATCCACCAGCTAATAGAGCTATGCTGGCGAGAAGGACAAGTCCCACAGGATTTCAAAGATTCAAGCTTCATAACACTGTACAAGAACAAGGGGTATCGGAGTGACCGTAACAACTTTAGGGGTATCTCACTTCTGTGTATTATTGGGAATGTATTTGCCAGAATTGTTCTGCGCAGACTTCAAGTCCTAGGAGATCAAGTCTACCGCAAAACACAGCGTAGCTTCTGACAGAACCAGTCTACCATTGATATGATATTCTCATTGCAACAAATGCAAGGAAATTGCAGTGAACAGAATCAACCACTTTTATTGCCCTCATTGACATCACAAGGGCATTTGATTTGGTCAGTCGTGAGGGTCTGTTCAAGGCACTAAAGAAGATTGGCTGCCCACCAACTCTTCTGTCCATTGTGGAATCGTTCCACACAGGCATGAAGGGTATAATCAAGTCTGATAGTGCAACTTCAGAAGAGTTTGAAATGAAGAGTGGAGTTAAGCAAGGTTGTGTACTAACCCCTACCCTCTTTGGAATATACTTTTTACTTCTACTGAAATATGCCTTTCGTGATCAAGATGGTGGTATATACATTCACTCACGCACAAATGGCAGCCTCTAAAATGCTCAGAGATTGAAAGCCAAGACCAAAATTAGGAGGGTACTGATAAGAGAGTTGCTTTTTACAGATGATGCTGCAGTTACGACCCATTCTGAGGAAGAATTACAAGGTCTACTATCTGTATTCTCCATTGCTTGTTCTGAATTTGGTTTAACAATTTGCAAAAAGAAGACACAGATTATGTCATAAGGTGCACATAGGGTACCATCAATCTTTATTGACGACGCCTAACTAGAGGTAGCAGACCATTTTACATATCTAGGATTAGAGGTAAATAGCAAATTATCCCTAGCCGGCCTTGTGCAAGCAGAAAGACATGTTAGTCAGTTTAAAATTAATGTGGTAGACAATCAACATTACTGTGCGAATATGTGTATATTTCAGATTGAAATTTGTATCTAGTTATTTCACTTTATGTGGTGTGATTTCTGCAGTATGTACCTGATGAGATGCAGCGAAATATGCCAGGCAATAAATCGTGCAAATCTATTGTTTGTGTCTTCGCTATTCAAATTCACTATGGGAAAACACTGTTTTGAATTATCCCTAGATCAGGAAATCAACATCAGGAATGGTAAGGCAGCAACAACAATGAACAGGTTAACAAAAAGAGTCTGGGTGAACAGGAAGCTTTGTACTCTTCTTCATAGCAGTGAAGCCTGGACAACTTACTCACACCAAGAGAAACGTTTAAACAGCTTTCATATGCAGTGTCTGTGAAGAATACTTGGTATTAAGTGGCAAGACAAAATCACAAATACTGAAGTATTGGAAAGATAAAGTTGTGTGACGATTTATTCCATGCTCAGTCTTCAAAGACTTGATGGACAGGACACGTTAGGAGGATTGATGATGGTAGAATACCAAAGTACATCTTTTTTGGTGAATTACAGATGGGTGGCGGGGTATGGATATTCCCTATCAAAGAATAGGTAAGGTGTCTCCTTCCCTCCGCTAGCCTACGGGACACCCTTGGGCAAGGTGGAGTACCTGTTTAGCCCCCGATAAGGGTTACGTGAAGCCAAGGGTGTAGGTGTTGGATGAAGTTGAAGAGCAGCCAACAGATAGTTGTAGGTTATAGTATTCAGCTTCATGATGGTAGGCAAAGAATCTCTTGATTTTTGGGAGACAATGACTATGGTCATCGACCAGTATGGTCACTGCTAGGAAGGAAAGCAATGGCCAACTACCTTTTTTACAGATGCCAAGAATATCATGTATTGTAAACTCATCGATGCAAAGAATACCATGGACAGACAGACAAACCAATGAAAAAGTCCTTCAAGAAACAAATGCAGATCGTAAACTGATTAGAGTCATTAGACGTAGACAGTCAACATATTTTAAGCACCTTATGAGAAGAAATGACTTTGAGAACTTGGTGACAACTGGCAAGATCGAACGGAAGAGACCAAGGGGAAGACCAAGAAGTAAATACCTGGATTGCTTGGCCATGTGGTGTGGTTGAGACAGGAGCATGGAGCTGATCCACGACTCTCGTGATCGAGTGAGGTGGCAAAACATGACCGCCCACGCTTATCGGCATGGCACATGATGGATGGAAGGACAGACGGTAAGAGATCTCAGGGTCGGCCTCTACTACGATACAAAGATGTGTGTAAGTGGGACATGATTGATACAGGCATTGATAATCCACATTGGGAGCAAGTTGCCGCTGAATGTGCTGCATGGAGGACAAATATCAGAAAAAGAATAAAGATAAAGGAGAAAATTATTGCAGATAAGTCACACACCGAGCATGTGAGACGTAAGATAGCGCATGATGGTGGAACTGACCATGTGTTCACATGCATGCACTGTGGATGAACATTTACAGTGCAAATTGGCCTTATCAGTCAGATTCACCACTGCCATGGGTTATTGTTATTATGCCTTTTTGAAGCACAATGTAATAAACTATCGTCTGTCAAGACGGCAAGGTGTCAATGATCTTCCTCAGTTAGGGGTAAGCATTGGTTATGCAAGTTAAACATTAACATACCTTGGTGGACACCAACATTCACCCTGCCAGAGGCCCGCAGCTGCAGGATCTGAAGAATAGAAACTGAGATTGTAGAAACATAAAAGGCAATAGAGGACAAACACAAATAAAACTGAAGATAGGGAGAGAGTGAAGGTCAATAGAGAATATATACATATGGATGTCCGTCCACCATGAATGATGAGGACCATTCATTCATTGCATCTTTTGATTTGATGAAGAACGAATGACTTGCGCTTTAGTTTGAATTATAGTGAGGTAGTGGTTGCGCAACTTCGTCGACCCCACTCTCTCGCCTGCGTCCATCTGATTCCAGTGGCGAGCATGGCAAGACGACTGGAGACGCACACAGGTGCAGTGGACATTAGGCTGCCACGGCCAGTTATCCCTGTATGTATTGGCTCTCATAAGCAAATGGTAGCCTTTCCATCATTTCCTTTAATTTTCAGCTTTAAGACAATCGTAGGGACAAGCGTAGTGATGAGCGTATGACTACTGAAAGGATCAACCAGATATAAATCAGATAGACGGACTGACCGCCAGAACAGACCACACACATATGCGGCTAGCGAGATTCTGCCCACAGAAGATATTGATCGTCTAGTTGCGAACAAATCTCCTGATTTACGGCGGAGCCTCATCAGTTCGCAATGCATATGACTACTGGCAGGACAGATGGACTATTTACGCACACGCAGGCCAAGAGTAGCATCGCTAAAGCATGCCCTCCCGGTACAAGGTGACACATGCAAAACCACTGGACGCCTACCGACGAGCTTTCAAGCTACGCCGGCAGGACTGACTGAAAAGCTATACCAGCTTACTGACTGCAGGCCCACTACTCATCGAGAGAGATATATAGAATGAAGAGGAATGGGGGGAAAAGGAAACAGAGAATGTAGAGAACGAAGAGAAATGTGAAATGAACAGAAGCACAGAACAAACAAAAACTCAACAGAAATGATAGACAGACAGGTAGATAAACAAAGATAGGCAGATGGATTGATGAATAGAGACAGTCACAAACAGAAATATGGATAGATGCATTGTTCTGTGCCTTTCACTTTCTCTCTCTTTCTCTCTCTCTCTCTCTCTCACTTACTATTGATAACCTATTACATTAGCAAACTTATGTACCTAACAATTGTCACATTCCCTCTCTCTATCCATTTAAGTACATAACCTATTTCTGTCCCAAGCACACATTACTTTTATACACATTATAATAGAACCATCACTACAGGTGATCAGAAAGTGCTCTTGTTTGTGAAAATCTGCAGAAAATCTGCCCACCTAACAGTATAGTGAGTGAAGTTATACTGTTTCTGCTTGATTGTTACAGTAAATAATAGTGTGTTTGTGAAGAATGTATCATTATAGTTGAGACAAGAGTGCTTGGTAAACTTCCTTCTAATATTCCAATTGCCAAATCTATACCCATTTCTCCAAAAGAGGCATCAATGACTTTCTTAACTTACATGTCGAGGACGCTGAACAGAAGCGTTGTTTCCATCGGCTCCATGGATAGAATCAGTGCCATCTGTTGAAAGTAATCATTTAAAACTGTATGAAATACTGCTGACACTAATTTTTCATGATCTTTATCAATTATCATAATTAACAGAATTGTAAAGCCATCTAAAGTACTGGATAATGTCACAATGTTTTCAACTCGATGAAGGAAACCAGCCAAATACAGCTATTATGAAATAGAATCGTAACTGCACTAGACTGTGACAATTACAATATTACAATTCAGGGGACAGGGAGTATATTGACAACACTGCACGTGAAAGAAGCACGACACTCACTTGTCATAGCAGCCCCAGTGTTGTTCTATTGGCTGGAGGACAAATGGCACAGATATGTCATGACTGTAACGGATGCACAGAGCATGCTGAGAAAATGTGAAGACAGTCATCTTTGTGCAGAGTGGCACAAATGTACAATCAAGGCCAGAGACAGTGTTGGCAATCCACTGCAGCCAACCTTCAAGGTGGAGATGACACCTTATTTGATTAACAATTATATCAAACCTTATCATTTCTGCTTGGCTGTTAGTGCTCAATGATATTTTACTCCATGTTATTAAATTTTGTATGAGTACTAGAACTCCACGATAGTGTGCTCCATGGCTGAGACATTGTCTGATATTCCCTTACTAAAATGCTGCGATGAGCACTGAGGTGTGTCTTTTGGATTTATGCCAATAAATGTTGTTATGTGCTAAAGGGAATATTGTTAAGGTATTCTTCAACGTTCCACTGTAGTACGTTAAGTGTCTGAGGTGTTTGATCAGTAGTTTTCACCTGATCATTCTGCACATTGACTCCATATGACATCGTCATAAAGCATGCTGCATTACACTGTTTCATCAACTCTTTGGCTCCGGACATCCTACTTCAACAGGTGTTTTTTTTTCGAGTTTGCTTTCTCTAGGCTTTGATTTCCCAGCCTACCTACATGGCACCAGGATTTTTATGCACCCTCCTTTGATCTGACTGTGGTTCCACAAAAATGTTATAAATGAGTCCATTCTGGCTTGTGTATTCTCAAATAACAAAATAACTTTTTTGAAACAAGTTCGGTTTGTTTTACGTCATCATGCCACAGCTGTGCTTAGTTGTATCAATCGAAGGATATTGACCACCTAATTCACATTATTTGTTCAGTAATGCATCTGAATCGCAGAAGTAAAACAGTGCTATCTCTGATGTCTATTGTTACTATATACTTAATACTACTAACTATTGACGCCCATTTGCCATGTCGAAAAAAGTTCACGAGACACTCAGACATTGAAAAGTTTGTAGTTCGCAAATTACAGCCCAACGTTTAAGTCTGGTGAAATTACAAAACAAGTTAAGGGACCAAGCTAGGCAAACAAATATCTCATCAAAAAGTTGAAATAAAATGTTGATAATTCGATGAAACTCTGATAGTTTCAACATCTTTCAGCCTTCTATGAAGGCTTTGAGCTTTTCATTTGCTTACTGTTTACAAAATTAGAACAGGAAATATTCACGATTGTGGTCAACCACTGGGTATCACAGCTGGGGTTCTGAGATAAGTAGCATAGTTTCTTGTTATTTTATTTTCGTTATTTTCATTTTTATTCATCTTTCCATTCTTTTCATTCGGTTATTATGCCTTAATTTAGACACTGTAATGTCTTCCACGTCTTTATACATTTTGTGTGTTTGTTTGTTGACGAAGGCGAGAAACCGCAACGTCCTATGTTTGCCATAATTACTGGACGCATCTGATAAGTGGCATGAATTAAACTGAGGAATCTCATGTTTGTACAACCCACATGGTAGACCCCTGAAGTTGAACGTGTGTGGAAGTCTAAGAGAGCAACAGCTAAGTATATCTAAGCAACTAATGAAATTATGAAAACAAACTGCAAAAGAACAAGATGGCGGAAAGAGTGCAAACATATGGGAGTAGCTCTTTTTACTCAACTTTTATAGGCCTGGAAGTTGTTTTTTTTTTTTTAAAGTTGCATATTCCTTACAGGACGTTACAGTCAACACTGGCATTTTTCAAGTGTTGTTCATGTTAGTGGCAAGATTACGCTCAGAAGTTTGCCAATGCTCACATACCCCATAAGTAACCAACGTGACGCGATCCGCTGCTGAATCTCGCGCAGCTGTGTTCCTCACATGGATATACAGGAATACGGAGAAAGTTGTTAACCCCTTCGCCAACAGTGTTACTATGTCCCTTATGGGCGCCGATACCACACGGGTATGGGTATATGGTGCTAGCTCATATTTCTACAGATCAATCAGAACTCAATGGGTTATGTGCTCAACATTACACCAGCCACCTTTACTTTCCAGCATATTTTCTGGTGCTCATTTTAGGCTGGGTCAACTTGGAAATCCAGGTCAATCTTAGAAACAAAACCAGAGAATGGAATGGAACACACTGTCATTGGGCTGGCAGGCAAGTATGATAGCCAGTGTGTCATTGCGACTTCCATTTATTCTGAGTGCCAATGGGAAAACGCCGGCTCCATGGCCGAGAGGTTAGCAGCTTTCTCCGCTAACCCCGAAAACTCTCGTCACGTGACGCGACGAGAATTAGCAGTGGTTCGAATCGCAAAAGTGACTTATGAGAGTATGGAGCCGGTCGCTCAGAAAGTTGTGGCGTGCTGATGAGCGTAATCTAGCCTAGGAATCAACATACAGCTGAAAGATGCTGGTGTTGACCGCAATATCCTGAAACAGGATGGAAACGCGGAAATAAAAAATGGGAAAACAGAACTGAAATATGAGTAATACAGTCTGGGATTCTGAGAGTAGTAGCAACATGTTTTTCAAAATTTCATTTTCTCTTCATTGCTCTCATTTTTTCATCCTTTTATTCTTCTCATCCCGTTCTTACGCCTTAATGTAGTCACTGGAAGGTCTTCTCCATGACTATATGTTGTGTTTTGTGTGTGTATTTGTTTGCTGATGAAGGCCAGTCACCGCAACGTCCTGTATGTTTTGTAATTATGTTATTTAAAGCTGCATTACTTTGTATTATTTTATATTGTTTACATTTCCACAGCTTTACCGCAGTTCCATCAATTTTATTCATCTGTTACTACAGAATATAAGAGATCAAGAAGCATGTAAAGGTGATAAGATCGATCAATCTTATGGGCTCAGCTGTGAAGTTGTCTTAATTGTCCACTTTATTGTTACTTATTCACCATTTTCAGAAACATAAAAGATAAGTGACTCGGTAATCAATCTCAAAAGAAAAGAGAACAAAATAAGAACATATATTATAATCCAAATCTCCTCTTATCTACTGCTGCTGCAGAAACTTCTGTTTTCTTCTCATTCTTTTTTCTATTCCCCCTCTTCCTCTAACCCTAACTTATTTATCCATACACCCACCCACCCACACATACATACATGCATCCATACACAACTTCATTGTCAAGACCATGAGATTCATATATGTCATCAGCTGTATATGCTTTGTATTTTCTAACATTCTCTAGCAGATCTAGAACAAAGATCAAAGCACTGTTTGAAATAAATGTGAGAAACATGGCATGCAAGCAAGAACACATACACAAACACCCAGACACATACACAAGTAACCTAGGAAACAAGCGACAACAAATAACATTCAGCAAACTTACCCAGTTCACGCCTCAATTTGTTCAAACATTTCAAGGCCTGTACGTTAACATCTTCAGACGTATAGCACAAAAGGTAACTCGGTTCCTATCGGAATGTAACGCAAACAGGTGTTGTTCATTTATATTATGTTGCATTATATTGTTTTTAATGTGAAACATGAGGAAATAATAAACTACTAGAACAACACAACATTGATAAAAAAAATCTGCGAATAATAACAAATATATATTGACGCAAACAGTAGCCATTAGGAAACATTTCAGCTCATAAAGAAGGGCATCAAACAAGGATGGATAATTTTCTTCTTCTTCTTGTTTTTGAGTACGCTCTTTCAAGTATACATTGACAGACAAGTTTTCGTGATGTAGTCAACCATTTTTTGAGCTCCTCTTTTGTTCAATTGTTCGGGGGGAGGGGGGGGGGGGGAGAAAGAGGGAGAGCGAGAAAGAGAGAGGGGGAAAGAGAGAGGGAGAAAGAGATAGAGGGAGAGAAGAAAGATAGAGAGGGAGGAAGAGTGAGAGGTAGAGAGGGATATGGAAAGCGAGGAAGAGAGAGGGGGAGAAAGGGAGGGAGGGAGAGAGAAAGTGAGAGAGAGAACGAGAGAGAGAAAGGGAGAGAGAAAGGGAGAGATAGAGAGAGAGAATGGGAGAAAGAGAGAGAGATAGAAAGGGAGAGAGAGAGAAAGAGAGACAGAGAAAGAGATAGAAAGGGAGCGAGAGAGAAAAAGAGACAGAGAAAGAGTGAGAAAGGGAGAGAGAGAAAGGGAGAGAGAGGGAAAGGGAAAGAGAGAGAGAGAAAGTGAGAGAGAGAAAGAGTTAAGGTAAGAGTGAGAAAGAGGGAGAGATAGAGAGAGAGAATGGGAGAAAGAGAGAGAGATAGAAAGGGAGAGAGAGAGAAAGAGAGACAGAGAAAGAGATAGAAAGGGAGCGAGAGAGAAAAAGAGACAGAGAAAGAGTGAGAAAGGGAGAGAGAGAAAGGGAGAGAGAGGGAAAGGGAAAGAGAGAGAGAGAAAGTGAGAGAGAGAAAGAGAGAGTGTGAAAAGGAGAGAGAAAGAGAGAGAGAGCTGCCAATTACCCCAACCTAAAATGGCTACCAAATGTTCTGAGAAGTAAAAACAGCCGGTCGGATGTTCACAACAACACCCATTAATCAATCAGGTGCCGTCTCCACAACGAAGGTTGGCTGCAATGGATCTCCAACACTGTCTGTCTCTCGCCCTGACTGTACATTCTGTCAGGCTGATGTTTGTCCATCTCTTCATGTTATCTTCCCCCTTGTATCGTTGTGTACCTCTTGCTTGCTTGTCCTCAAATTTGCCCTACAGTATGGTGTTTATAAGAGTATCAAGTCTTTTAATATGATAAAAATATTTCACTTGCTTCCTCTTTATGTCTTTCATCGACTCTCTTCACTCCCAGTTTTTCTAGAACCTCTGCATTTGAATATTTTTGTTTCCATGAAATAGGACATATTCGTCTGTATATCCATATCTCCAGGACCTCTATTCAACTTTCTAGTTGCTTGTTCAATGCCCAGGCTTCTGCACCATACAGTAGCGCTGAATATACGTAGCATTTGATAATTCTCATTTTCTTCTTCTTCTTTCGTTCGCCTGAAATATAAACTGCAATGTTGTCTCTTGTATGAATCTAACAGTCTTTTTCTTAGTTCACTCAGCGGTCATAGAGTTTATCTTCCACTGTTGTCTCTCTAGGCCAGAAGGTTCGCCTGGATATGTTGTAATTTGGGCAGTCCTTGAATATGTGCTCTGCTGTCTGCAACGTCAAACCACAGGTGCACATGGTTGAGTCACCAATCTTCAATTTTGTATACAAGTTGTTGCGTAATCTATTGTGTCCTGTTCTGAGGCCCAGAATAATGAACTGTTCTGGTCTGTCCATAGCGTGGTAGTCGTCTTGAGCAGGTTTTGGTGGCTTTCTGACTGATTTGATCATTCTTCTCTTTTGGTGGTATGTAATGGGCACATCAGGTTGTTCTTCTTTTGCTCCTTCCTTAGCCAATCGATCAGCTGTGTCGTTTCCGAGTACTCCACAGTGGGATGGTATACACTGTATGGTGAACTCATGCTGACTGCTAAGTTCAGAAAGTAATGTTCTTAGAACTGGCAATTTCCCAGACAGGAGCGCCTCTATTATTGATTTTGCATCTGTCAATATCACCACAGGTTGTCTACCATGGCAAGTATTTTGTAATTTCTCTGTTGCTATCTTGAATGCCTCAATTTCAATATCATTGTTATGGCAGTACTTTCCTGTTGGAACTCTAGCCGTGTCCCTAGTATTATTTGGGTATTCTATGTACACTCCCGCTCCTCCATTTAAAACAGCATTTTGCATGTGTTGGTAATCTCTCTTGATGTTAATAGTACTTAATACTAATTTCATGCCGTTGAAAGCATTGCCGTTGAAAGCATTTTTGGCCATTCCTATTCTATTTTTTATTTTTATTTCAATTCTGCCATCATCTGTTATTATATGTCCAAGATAGGAGAAACTTGTTACTTGTTCTAGTATCTCCCAGCTTACTGTGATATTCATTGATGACCCTTCTTTTCCACTGCTAATGATCATAGTTCCATAGATGTTAAGTCCAGGCAGTTCAACTTATTTAAAAATTCTTTCTGTGTATAGGTTGAAGAGGCTTAGGGACAGCACACATCCTTGCTGTACGCCTCTTTTTATCTCTGTAGGCGGCGAATAGTATTTCCGCATCTAATAGATGCCACTTGTTCCCAGTACAAGTTACTAATAAGTCAGATGTCCTTTCCGTCTACTCCTATATCTTGAAGGCACGTAATTAATCGTTCATGTTGTACTCTATCAAAAGCTTTCTTGTACAACAACACACATCCAAGGTCAATTAGTAGGCACAACTAGGGGTCTACTACCACATACACATGGAGCCACCTCCATACATAATTGAGGGGAAAGGGGGGGGGGGGGGGGGCTGCATCCTTGCATGGTGAAATTTCTCAAAATTCTGCAGGCCTAAATATTTATAGTACTTGAGGTTATGCTGTTTGTAATTCTTTGTGATATTGTTTCTCTCTGTCCATTTATATTACCACTACTGTCCCAAAACACATTAACACACGTTACTATAGTTCCTATTTTAAAACAGCTATTACCATAAGTGACCAGACAGCATTTTGCTTATTGAAATCTGCCAAAAATCTAACACCTAAATATGTATAGTGAGTGAAGTAACGTTGGTTCTGCTTCAAGGTTACATTAACTAAATGTGAGATTGTCAAGATGGAATCTTATATTTTGAATAAGACTGTTTGGTAAACTTTCTTTGAATATTCCAGTTGCCAAATTGATATTCATCCCTCCCAAGAGGCGTCATTAACTTAGTTAACTTACATGTTGGGGAAGCTCAACGGCAGGGGCGCCTCCAACAGCTCCTGACAGAGACGCATCCCCTTCTCCTGTATGATAGAATCTTTTAAAGCTGCATGACACAAATTTTTCATTATCTTTATCAATTATCACAACACTGCTGTCAAAGTCTTTAGACTCAAAACCCGATCATGACATGACATAATTCATATAGCAGACTATCTCTCTCATATGTCAGATTTCTTCTCAAATATCCCACAATATCTCCCATAGATGCTCACCTGCCAGCCCTGCAGTCATGGATTACATCTACATCGGGGAGAAATGAGATTTCTACAACTGACCTGGGCTCCCAGCCTAACATGAGTACAATAAATATAGTGGGAAGTAAAGGCAGCCGGTGTGTTACTGACTACATCACGCACCGAGTGCTGATTGGTCTATACAAAATATGCGTCTTGCACCGGGTGCCTAATGTGTATTAAGGCATGTAAATGTGTCCTTAACTCTTTCTCTGCCATGCACCCATACATCGCCATAATTGACCGACAGTGACGCCTGTGAGCCCTTTAATCGCCAGTTTAAACGGTGATTTATTTGTCCCTTTTCTTATGTTTCCACAATTTTTAGTTAACTTCGGTAACTTCAAATTGAGACAGAAATATTTTGCACACCGCTGACAACCATATGTGTCCTTAGAAAGCACTTGATACTTGATTTGAAAAGATTTTTTTTATTTGAACTTCGAAATGACAACACCTTCTGGTTTTGGACCTCATATATTTTAATAAAATTACCGTTTTAAACAATTTTATATTATAGTTATAGTGATTTCAAGGACTTTGTGAAAGATTCTAAAACTTAAACCACGTGCAGTATTCAGTTAGTCAGTTAGATTGCAAGCGAAACACTGCAAGCGAAAGTTCGTCATAATATGTCATAATATGATGGCACATATCGAATTATGAATGCGCTAATGGGGCACATTTATGCCCCTAAATTTGTTTTGCCTATCACAAAGTATTTAAGGAGTATTTAAATAATTAAATTTAAAAGAATAATAATTATAACTAAATAGAAAATAGTGTTTATATTCTTCTTCTCAGTACAATCTGAGTGGTGTGTTACTGACATTTTCCATTTTGTGTGAAAATTATGTGCTTCAAAATATTATGTTTTAGTTATGTTTTATTGGTGTTGTGGTGCAGTTCTTGTGATATTATTGAACAAAAGTGGTGTGTGTAACAGTATTCAGCAAATTTAACTGGATTAGTTGCAGTGGATTATAAATACAGCCTTGGTAAGTGTAATTTTTTAATAATTTTTACCTCTTTAATTTTAATTGTTATTATTAAACCTCTCATTATTGTCATAATATTTCTAACCTAACAATTAATTATTAACACTGTCATGTTCCTTGTGCTATCCTCTTTAATTTGATATATAATACAAAATATCTGCTACCATTTGAACCATTTTAAAAGCATTATTGTGACACACCTCTACTTCCAATTTTCTGCCATGAATTTCTGTTTGGTCAGGACCCAATTTTTGCTTGGCACTGAAAGAGTTAACTCATCTCTCACAGACCAGACTGGTCATGTGATTGAATCACCATTGAGGAACAAATTGTTTTAAACACTGACAGTGGTTTCCTGGTCAACCCAGCCTCAAATAGGTACCAGGATATGGTCTAGGAATGTAAAACTACCTGTGTGATATTGATTACTTCACCAATTAAGTGCTGATTTATCTGTGAAATTATATATTTGGAACCATATACCCAACATGTCTCAAGGCTGTCAAGGTATCCTTTTCTTCACTTACGTAAGGTATAGAAATATAACTATGAATAAGTAATATGAGAGTAAAACTGAAGCGATGAAATGTTACATAAAATAATAAGAGAAGAACACACAGACATAGTACACACACACACAGATTGAAGAAAACATGACTGAAAGAGCCCTAGGTCAGTCAATTCAGCTATATAAGAAGGCAGCACTTTCATAAAGGATGTGCTGGAGGAAAAGGTAGAGGGGAAGCATGCAAGAGGAAGACGTTACAAGTGAGTGGACAAAATCAAGGAACTGACAGTAGGAAAATAGTATGAGTGCACGGTGAAGACATTGGGTGTGGGTGAATCATTAAAACAGGCTTTGCATGAGGAGAAGGTACATGATATAAGATTTATTAAGTTTGAAATGAATACCACAATGGCAGCAATTAAGATTGTAATATCTCCGTCAATGACGACAGAGGGGTAAGCTTTGGTAAAGCAAGTTATACATTAACATACCTTGGTGGACACCAACAGTCACCCTGCCAGAGGCCAGTGGCTGCAGGTTCTGAAGAATAGAAATAGAGTTTGTAGAAACATAAAAGACAATAGAGAATAAACACAAAAAAATACTGAAGATATGGAGAGAGTGAAGGTCAATAGAGAATATATATAGAATAAGGAGGAATGGGGAAAAAAGAAACATAGAGAATGTAGAGAGCAACGACAAATGTGAAATGAATAGAAACACAGAACAAACAAAAACTCAATGAACAGAAGCACAGAACACACACAAAAACTCAATAGATATGATAGCCAGACAGATAGATAAAAAAGACAGGCAGATGGATTGATGGATAAGGGCAGACACAAACAGCAATATGAATAGATATATTGTTCTATGCCTTTCACTCTCTCTCTCTCTCTCTCTCTCTCTCTCTCTCTCTCTCTCTCTCTCTCTCTCTCTCTCTCTCTCTCTCTCTCTCTGTCTAGATAACCTATTACTTTAACAAACTTGTGTACCTAACAATTGTCACATTTCCTCTCTCTTTCCCAAGCACACATTACTTTTATACACATTATAATAGAACCATCACTATAGGTGATCAGAAAGTGCTCGTTTGTTAAAATCTGCAGAAAATCTGAACACCTAACTATGTATTGTGAATGAAGTAATACTGTTTCTGCTTGACTATTACAATAAGTAATAGTGTGATTGTGAAGAATGTATCATTATGGTTGAAGCAAGAGTGTTTGGTAAACTGTCTTCAAATATTCCAATTGCCAAATCTATACCCATTTCTCCAAAGAGACATCACTGACTTTCTTAACTTACAGGTTGTTGACGCTGAACAGAAGCGTTGTCTCCATCGGCTCTATGGATAGACTCAGCGCCACCTATTGAACAGAATCATTTAAAACTGTATGAAATAACGCTGACACTAATTTTTCTTGATCTTTATTAATTATCATAACTAACAGAACTGTAAAGCCTTCTAAAGTACTGGATAATGTCACCATGTTTAAAACTCAAGAAGGAAACCAGCCAAATACAGCTATTATGGAATAGGATCATAATTGCACTAGAGTGTGACAATTACAATATTACAGTTCAGGGTACAGGGAGTATATGGACAACACCACACATGAAAGAAGCACAACACTCACTTGCCATAGTAGCCAGACACTGGAAGTGGTCACTGTGGCGTTCTAGAGGCTGGGGGACAAACGGCACGGACATGTCACGATTGTAACGGACTCACAGAGCAAGAAAATGTGAAGACAGGCATTTTTGTGTAGAGTGGCACGAATTTACAATCAAGGCCAGAGACAGTGTTGGCAATCCACTGCAGCCAACTTTCATTGTGCAGACGGCACTTTATTTCATTGACAATCAAGCCTTATCATTTCTGCTTGGCTGTTAAGTGTTGACTGATGTTTTACTCCATGGTATTGAATTTTGTATGAGTACTAGAACTCTACATTAATGTCCTCCATGGCTGAGACATTGTCTGATATCCCCTTACTAAAAATCTGTGATGAGCACAGAGGTGTGTTTTTTGGATTTATGCCAATAAATAAGATGCACTAAGGGAGCTATTTTTGAGGTCTTCTTCAGCGTTCCAGTATGTTAAGTGTCTGAGGTGTTTGATCAGTAGTTTTCACCTGATCATTCTGCATGTTGACTCCATATGACATCGTCATAAAGCATGTTGCATTACACCGTTTCATCAACTCTTTGGCTCAGGACATCCTACTTCAACAAGTGGTTTTCTTTGGGTGTGCTTTCTCTAGGCTTTGATTTCCCAGTCTACCTACATGGCACCAGGATTTTTATGCTCTCTCCTTTGATCTGCCTGTGGTGCCATAAAAAATGTTACAAATGAGTCCATCCTGGCTCGTGTATTCTCAAATAATTTGTGTGCGTGTGTGTGCGCTTGCTCACTTTGAACTCAAGCATAGTCCATACACACTATTTATAGTAGTGATGGACTGAATTTTGTGTGTGGAATAGCTTTCCCTATTAATATTGTCCCTCGCCATCAGGCGAACCCACTCCGACTTCAGAGGTACTTTTAATTTACGTTGCCAAGTCAAAGACACAAGGTCAACATTTTAGTCCAGCTGTCCGGTTGCCATGTAGCGTCGGAGGCAAGAGTCAATGAATTAGAATTAGATACGAAAATTGTGGCAAAAAGGAATAAAGAGAGTCAACCAAGAAGCTCATGAATACACATTTTACCACATGATGTCACGGCGGACTACGTTACCATAAAGAGTCAAGTTTTGGAAACATCATGCAGAAGGGCGCACAAAATGACAAAACTGATATATCAACATTGATGGCCAACTGAAAGACCTTATGAACATGGCATCTGATACTACATCAAGAGGAGGAAACAAGGGCACAATCTGCAGTAAGGAGGATGATTGGCAGAAGGACGTTTAAGGCCGAGAAAATTAGGAAGTGTATGGTGTCATAATGTGCCGGTTCAATGTCAGCTGAAAGTCATTGAATCAACCCACACGCAGAGTAGCGTAAGTTATATTGTTTAGGGATCAGAAACATAAGATAATCACAGAGCGATGAACAGAGTGATAATTATTCGTCATTTGTTGAATACTACAATGGGATCGAGCTCGGCAGCTGACGAAGAATATTTACTAATCATTATTTATTATATATTTTGACCGTCCCTCCCATATTAGCTTGTGCGACCGATTGCCGTTAATAAAGTATTTCATTGACGTGGAACACCATCGTTACTGTGATCATTTCAGTTGAGAGTGATTCTTGTTCCCGTTAATCTGCTACAATGTTTTTGTTGGGACAGCGAGCGTCAGATATAAGAGAGAAGCATTATAGTACCGGTGTAAGGGTTGAACTGCTAACCTCGGCATCAGCACACTGGATGTTTAAGAAAACGTGTTCTTATCCATTCGACCATGCTGACATGCTTCTCAAATAATAAAATAACCTTTTTGAAACAATGGTAATGAATTTCATGTTAAAGAATGTAAAACGTAAAATAATTCACCGCTTATCAAGTTGCTACGTGATGCTCCTTCAATAGTCAATAATTTTATTTTATTGCATTTATAAAAGACCTACCCAGTTCGATTTGTTTGATGTCATCTTGCCACAGATGTGCTTAGTTGCATCAATCGAAGGATATTGACCTTCTAATTTGCATTATTTGTCCAATAATTCATCTGAATCGAAGAAGCAAAACAGTACTATCTATCTCTGATGTATATCGTTACTATATATTACTAATAGTAATACTACTATTGACATTGACGTCATTCTTCGATACTAAAAGTAAAAGTTCACAAGACACTCAGACATTGTCACGTTTGTAGCTCACAAATTGCGGCCCAAGTTCATTTTAAGTCTGCTAAAATTAAGAAGACCTTAAGCGATCCCGCTAGGCAAACAAATATGTCATCGAGAAGTTGAAATTAAATGTCGATAATTTCGATGAAAATCTGGCAGACAGTTAGTTTCAACATAATTCGGCCTTCTATGTAGGCTTCGAGTTTTTTTATTTGCTTAGTGTTTGCAAAATGAGAACGGGAAATATTCACGATTGTGATCAACCACTGGGTATCACAGCTGGGATTCTGAGATAAGAGACATATTTTGTTTCATTTTCTTTTTATTATTATTTTTTAAAAATCTTTCTATTTTTCTAACTCAGTTATTGGATGAAGTGTTTCCCCATGATCTGCCTTTAGCGTTGAAATCACCACAGAAAAATAACATTTCTCTCGTGGCCTAATATGCCACTTAAGCACTGCCACTTCTGGGCGTCCACACTGGCATTGCGGGCATAAACATTAACCACCACGAATGGTATACTGGAATGAACTCTCAACGCCTGTATTTGTATATCGTCACTGTCCCAACTGGACATGTCTAGCTCTGACGCCACCATGCTGTCGCGAACGAGAATCGCCATTCCCAGACGTCGTCTGTTGTAGAAACATTTGAAGCCGGCAATCTGGAGTAGCTGATCGCCCAGTCTCGTCTCCTGGAGTGCTACAATGTCGTTCCTGTAAACTAGGGTTTCTAAAATAGAGCCCCGTTGTTTTACACTGGAACAGTTCCAATATAGAATACGGATATTCCTGAGTCCTAGACGGTGACACTTGAGTCTAAAACGCCTCAAACCTCCACGCTTACCTTGCTTCTTTGTCCCTGCGCGGCTACCACGCCGCTTCGTTATGTTGACTGTTGATCGCTCGGAAAGAAGACGTTGTTCCGCCATGTTGAAAAAACGTAAACACAGACTGCTGATAACCACACACGCTGCTGAAAATTCACTCAAGGATGGCTTCGCTCGATGCACGAACTCCGTATACACTTCATCACATACACAGGGGGAGGAGTTCGAGACTGCACTGGAAACCATCGACCTGGTTTGTATCAACAGTGGCTGTGTCACCAGGACAGCAAGCCGTCCGGGCGCTGAGGACAGTGCTATTGATCTGGCGCTAGTTTCACCTTCACTCACTACAGTGTGTAGATGGGGGTGTCCTAGGACACCATGGCAGCGACCACCACCCGTGCAGCATACTGGTGGAGAAAGGCAGAACCAGGCAGCACAAGCTAAAGGTAAAGACGTTCCAGTATGACAGTACAGGGCAAGATGTGGTGAGTAAAATAAGACGTGACAAGCGCAGAACGTTTCAGGGCAGGAAAAAAAGCTGGGAGCAGCCACCGTGGTGGAGTTTCGAGGTGGAGAAGGCTTGGGTGGATAAGCGTAGTGCTGTAAGGAGATGGCAAAATGCCAAGAAGAACAGAGCTGGTCATCCTAGTCCCTGCTTGCACTTAGAAAGAGAGATGCACACAAAAGTAAGCTACTTCAAAAAACTGGTCAAGGTTGTTAAAAGCGAAAAATGGGCAGAGGTGTGTCAAAGAGTAAGCACAGACAAGTCACTGAAATTGTTCTGGCGACTACATAAAAGCATGAGTGGTGTAGTCAAGAATAAGAGCATTTCTGACTTCCAAGGTGCTGACCTCATCTGGCAGAGGACTGACGAGGACAAGGGCAAAGCCCTCTTTGAACGCTACCTTGAGCAAAGCAACCAGACAGACATGGGAGGCCGAAATCTGGCCAAGGAGGTCACCTCAGACAGATGCAAGGCCCAGGACACTTCAGATGAAGACACAGTGACAGTGAAAGAAATCAAGGCTGTGCTTCGACGATCAAAAAACAGTGCTCCAGGTCCTGATGGTATAAGATACGACGACATTAATAGGTGTACCGACAATGAGCTAGAGAAACTAGCAGACATGTACAACAACAGTATAGGGGGTGCTAGCATCAAGGAGGAATGGTTACACAGCTATCTGATTCCCTTGCCGAAGCCTGACAAAGACCACAAAAAAATTCAGGGATATCGAATTATAACCATGCAGAATACAATAGGCAAGCTGCTGGAGAAGGTAATTGCCAAGAAAATATCAAGCCAACTAGAGAGGCAAGGTGTTTTCCCACCCACCCTGGGTGGGTACCGTCCAAAAAGGGAAACCTGGACCAATGCAGCAGTCTTTGCCCAGGATGTCTATGAAGGTTTCCACTCAGGCACTGAAACCGTTGCTGCAGCGATTGATCTTGAGGACGCATACAACAGAGTACCACTGGATTTTTTAATGTTTCAGCTTCTCGAACTAAACATAAGTCCATTCCTCCTTAGTTGGATCGCTGCAGCCCTCTTCCAACGGAAAGTAGTTTTTAGATGTGGCAGTTGGACTTCGGAACCAACAACAATATATCCTGGCCTACCACAGGGATCACCATTATCTCCGGTACTGTTCAACGCCTACACAGTGAGAATCACCAGTGAGCAGATCACTGGACCTGGCAGGACATTGTCATATGCCGATGATGTTTTAGTGTATCGTCAGGGGAAGGATAGAGAGGAGGTTGCTGTGGAACTACAAACCGAACTCAATCGCATAAGTACTTGGTGTGATGAAGCTGGGGCAATGGTCAACCCAACAAAGGCAACAGTGACTTGGTTCTCGTTGAATAATCATATTGTCAACACTCCAACACCAACTGTAATGCTGTGTTCAGAGACGGTGGAAAGAACGCAGGCAATGAATTACCTGGGGATACGGTTTGATCGAAGCCTTGCTTATAATGTGCACATAGACCAGGTGATAACAAAGGCCAAGCGGGGTTTGGCAGCGATGCGGGTGATGGCGGCAGCAAACTGTGAGCAGCGCCATCTATGTCTTCTGTACGAGGGGCTGGTCATGTCTGTTTTGGAGTATGCAATTGCAATCCTGACTCTCAGCCATAAGCAGATAGAACGGATGGAAAGGATACAGAATGAAGCTATGCGCATTATTCTTGGATGTACAAGAGATACAGCATGCAGGGCGATGCGCTACCTTCTTGGGTTTCCAACCATTGAAGAGAGAATACAAGATTGCAGGGCACGCGCCTACCTCAGAATTAACGCAAACACACAACATCCACTGCATAGTGAAATTAGGAAGGTGAAGGGCAGCAGGTTAAAAAGAGGACGGTCGTGGATGGGTCAAGCCGAAGACATTCTTCAACAGGTGTGTTCACTTGAGGACTTAGAACCTGGCGAGGAGTGGGTGCAAGTGCCAACAGACTTCTGCACATCCTTTTCAGTTTGCATCCAACTAGACAGAAAATGCAGACAAGAAAATCCGGCTGCTGTTGAGGCTGAAGTACAAGCGTTGATTTTCGAGAATTCGCTAGACGGTGACGCGGTCATCTACACAGATGGGTCGGTCGTCCGACATGTGAGAAGCTCATGGGCCTTTACAGCTCGGGCCGGAGGGAGAATTGTGAAGGAGGACTCTGGTGCTTTACTGAAACCACAAGTAGCCTGACCATGGAAGTCATGGCAGTAAGTAAATCAATAACATGGCTCGAGACACAGACATTCACTAGGGCTTGTTTCCTTAGCGACTCAATGAACATGATCAAGAGGATAGAGGAGGGGTCGATCCGAAGAGAATGGTTGCTGCCTCTGGAGCGGTCTCGACTGGCAAAGATTAGTTTCATCTTCGTGCCAGGGCATGCGGGAGTACAAGGAAATGAGCGGGCTGACAAGCTCGCAGGTGAGGCTACTGTGGAGGGCGGACGCGCCATGGACCAGGCCGACATTCTGAATGCTCTACGAGAAGTAAGACTTTTGCGAGAACCAAGTGATGACTGTGAATCTACAACAATGGCCAGACTGCGAGAGCAGCAAATTAAAAGAGGTGTGGCCAAACAAGAACACTACGCAGGAAGCCAAAGAAGATTGATAAACCAACACAGAACTGGCGTCGTTAGCCGCTACACGCTGCGGGATTTGCTGAGGAGGGGATCCGAGCACATATGGACTGAATGGTTCGATGTGCAATGAGGATGATCTGTCGACTAACTAACTAACTAACTAACTAACTCAGTTATTATGCCTTAATGTAGACACTGTAGTGTCTTCCGCGTCTTTATAAGTTTTGTGTATTTGTTTGCACCAAAATTAGGAGCGTACTGATCAGAGAGTTGCTTTTTGCAGATGATGTTGCAGTTAGACCCACTCTGAGGAAGAATTACAACGCATAAGTTCCGCATTCTCCAATGCTTGTTATGAATTTGGTTTAACAATTAGTAAATAGAAGAGACTGAATATGTCACAAGGTGCACATGGGGTACTATCAATCTTTATTGACGACGCCAAATTGGAGATAGTAGACCATTTTACATATCTAGGATTAGAGGTAAATAGTAAATTATCCATAGATCGGGAAATCAACATCGGGATTGGTAAGGAAGCAACAAAAATGAACAGGTTAACAAAAAGAGTCTCAGAGAACAGGAAGCTTACCGCCAAAACAAAAGTCCTGGTCTATTAACTTAAAACGTGTCATTCGTTTTCAGCTGTTCATGTACCTACCTTTGCATTACGATCTCCCATTATTATTGTTATATAATTACAACCAATCTTATCTAATGTGTCTTGCCTTGTGTTGTAAAATTCCTAAATTGTATCCTCCTCTGCTGTTGACGTAGGTGCATATATATGTTTGGGATGGCCTCTAAGTCTGATAGTGAGGATTCTATCATTAACATATATATATATATATAGAGAGAGAGAGAGAGAGAGAGAGAGAGAGAGAGAGAGAGAGTGTGTGTGTGTGTGTGTGTGTGTGTGTGTGTGTGTGTGTGTGTGTGTGTGTGTGTGTGTGTGTGTGTGTGTGTGTGTGTGTGTGTGTGTGTGTGTGTGTGTGTGTGTGTGTGTGTGTGTGTGTGTGTGTGTGTGTGTGTGTGTGTGTGTGTGTGTGTGTGTGTGTGTGTGTGTGTGTGTGTGTGTGTGTGTGTGTGTGTGTGTGTGTGTGTGTGTGTGTGTGTGTGTGTGTGTGTGTGTGTGTGTGTGTGTGTGTGTGTGTGTGTGTGTGTGTGTGTGTGTGTGTGTGTGTGTGTGTGTGTGTGTGTGTGTGTGTGTGTGTGTGTGTGTGTGTGTGTGTGTGTGTGTGTGTGTGTGTGTGTGTGTGTGTGTGTGTGTGTGTGTGTGTGTGTGTGTGTGTGTGTGTGTGTGTGTGTGTGTGTGTGTGTGTGTGTGTGTGTGTGTGTGTGTGTGTGTGTGTGTGTGTGTGTGTGTGTGTGTGTGTGTGTGTGTGTGTGTGTGTGTGTGTGTGTGTGTGTGTGTGTGTGTGTGTGTGTGTGTGTGTGTGTGTGTGTGTGTGTGTGTGTGTGTGTGTGTGTGTGTGTGTGTGTGTGTGTGTGTGTGTGTGTGTGTGTGTGTGTGTGTGTGTGTGTGTGTGTGTGTGTGTGTGTGTGTGTGTGTGTGTGTGTGTGTGTGTGTGTGTGTGTGTGTGTGTGTGTGTGTGGTGTGTGTGTGTGTGTGTGTGTGTGTGTGTGTGTGTGTGTGTGTGTGTGTGTGTGTGTGTGTGTGTGTGTGTGTGTGTGTGTGTGTGTGTGTGTGTGTGTGTGTGTGTGTGTGTGTGTGTGTGTGTGTGTGTGTGTGTGTGTGTGTGTGTGTGTGTGTGTGTGTGTGTGTGTGTGTGTGTGTGTGTGTGTGTGTGGTGTGTGTGTGTGTGTGTGTGTGTGTGTGTGTGTGTGTGTGTGTGTGTGTGTGTGTGTGTGTGGTGTGTGTGTGTGTGTGTGTGTGTGTGTGTGTGTGTGTGTGTGTGTGTGTGTGTGTGTGTGTGTGTGTGTGTGTGTGTGTGTGTGTGTGTGTGTGTGTGTGTGTGTGTGTGTGTGTGTGTGTGTGTGTGTGTGTGTGTGTGTGTGTGTGTGTGTGTGTGTGTGTGTGTGTGTGTGTGTGTGTGTGTGTGTGTGTGTGTGTGTGTGTGTGTGTGTGGTGTGTGTGTGTGTGTGTGTGTGTGTGTGTGTGTGTGTGTGTGTGTGTGTGTGTGTGTGTGTGTGTGTGTGTGTGTGTGTGTGTGAGATTGATTGATTTTTTTCTCTCCGGACACTAATAGAAAGAGCTATAGAAGTAAAATCAGATCTGTACTTATGCTTTATAGACTACAAAAAAATGCATTTGACAATGTAAAACATGACGAAATAATAAAATTATTAAAGCAACTGAACATTGACGACAAAGATCTGTGAATAATACAGAACATATATTGGCAGCAAACAGCAGCTGTAAGAAGCATCAACCGTGTAGGAACATTTCAGTGTATAAAGAAAGGCGTCAAACAAGGTTGTGTAATGTCTCCTGATGTGTTCACATTGTACAGTGAATATATAATGAGATGTACAGAAGGGATCCTGCTTGGTGGACATAATATAAATAATTTACGTTGTGCTGATGACACCGTCTTAATAGCAACAAATCAGATGATCTAAAGGAAATGCTAGATATAGTGGTTGTAGAAAGTGAAAACAAATGGACCTTAGTTTGAATAATAGAAAACAGAAGTCATGGCAATATCAAAGAAGCAGATTGTGCCTAAATGTGCAATTAAAGTAAAGAACGCTATTTTGGGGCAAGTACAGAAATTGAGGTATCTTGGCACATAGATAACATCAGATTGAAGATGCATCGCTGAGATAAAGAATGAAGAATGTTTTGTGCAATAAGTCATTGTCCTTGAAAGTTAGAAAAAGAATTCTTGCATGTTACATAGAACCAGTTTTAACATACTGTTGCGAATCCTGGACAATTAGTAAACAGGCTAAAAAAATCCATGGTAGCCTTGGAGATGTGGTTTTATAGAAGAACGCTGAAAATTAATTAGACAGCCAAAATAAGAAATCAGGAAGTTTTAAGGGAAGCTGAGTCGCAAAGACAACTTATCACAAACAACAGAAAGAGGCAGTCATCGTTTTTTGGTCACGCTATGAGAAGACACAAACTGGAACATGTGACAGTCGGAAAGATTTGCAGAAACAGAGATAGAGGAAGGCAGCGTGAGAAAACTCTAGACGGTCTTATGTCATGGCACCCAAGGGAGTCAAAACACGGTTTGATCCATGCCTACGGAGATCGTAATTTGTGGCGAGGCATGATCGCCAACGCCAGCCAGCAAGTCACTAGATGGATCATCATTGACCTTTCCCCCTGTGATTTACGTTTTCATTTTGGAATTATTTGTAAGGTATGTACACAGTGCATGTATTGATTATCTCACACGTTTCCTCAGGAGTTACATAAACTAGTGCCTGTATTGATTATCTCACACGTTTCCTCAGGAGTTACATAAACTAACTACTTTAATTTTCTATTGTTATATCCTGCTGCAGCCGTTATTTCTTTTATCTAGTATATGTGTATCGGCCTTTCAGAAAACAATGACAAACAGTTGAGTGTACAATTTCCTAGTAAATTACAAATAGTCAATAAATGCTAGGCATGAATGCAACATTCTGTAAAGGACATATAACTAACACATAACAGGGGTCACCACCAAATTCATCAAACTTGTCCCATGTATTTTTTGGTCAAAGTTATTTTGACTTTTTTTCACCCAGGATATAACGTGACTATGCCCTATATAGACAAACGCAAACACAGACAGTGCATTAACTTTCTGACAATAACAAAAGTAATGTTCAAAACTTACCACATTCTGCAGACAGCTGTGTTGTAGTGAGTAGTGGTTGTTAATAGACATAGAAGTATAATAATCAAAGGTTTTTCGGCACACATAAAATGTAAGCAATGGTGAAGGTGTACATGGCTGGGACATCTTTTGGTTCTGGTGTAGTTATAGCAAAGTTGTATCGAACACAAATAGGACAGCATTGCACAAACTGGGAATAGGACAGCATTGCACAAACTGGGAATGAATCATGCCGGGTATTCGCATGTTCGTTGCAAGATGTGTACACTGTGTCTGTTTTTATTATCTATCACTTGTTCACAGCAGTTACACGTACATAATTGTTGTTATTTTACATACCTTGACAGTTGGCGTCCTCCTCCCTGCGGTAGCCGCTTAGACGATTGTTCTGAAGTAGAGAAATAGAGGACGAAGATAAATAGATGTTAAAACTAAATATAGCACAATTAGCAACAGAGCCAGAAGTAGAGAATGAATATAAATAGAAAACGAATTGGAAAAGGTAATGGAAAGGCGTAGATAAGGAAGAAAAATAGAGAACCAAGAGAAAAATAACGAAGAGAAACAGAGAATAAATAAAACTCAGCGCTGGGACAATTCTACACTATCCTCTTCTTCGGTAGCCAATGAAGACATCTCCGCATGTGGAACGAGAAATAACACTTTAAAATGTCAGATGCATAAAAACTGATTAGCCGCTTCCTTGGCAACAGGCTTTTATTTATATGATACAAATAAAACAATAACCCACTCATTCGACAGGCGTCCATGGCGCCTATAAAATGCTAACAGGCGGCGAAAAGCGAAGATTGCACGTTTATTTGCTCATAAATTCATGGAAGTACGTACTAAACATGAACTGAAATAAATATCTTTTTTAAAATTATTACTAAGTTTTAATTTACAACAACTTGTAATGATTTCCAGTAGCAATATTTAAAACACTAAAATTGTAATATCACATTAAATTTACAACAATAAATGATAGTTTACTTTCTTCCTAATGACTAAATATTGAACACCTGTTTGAATTTTGTACAGTTTAATGCTATAGAAAAAAAAAAGATTATATATTGCACATAGTCTTTGTTATATAATGTATCATAAGTTAGTTGCATATCCTTTACAGGACGTCACAGTCAACACCAACATTTTTTGCTTCCTTGATCTATTGGGAAGTTTACGTTCAGTTGTTTGCCATTGCTTTCTGAACGACTGGCACCCATATCTTTTCTTAAAAATCCAACGCAAGGCGGTTTGCTGCCAAATCGCCCGCAGCTGTGTTTTGAACTCCGGTATACGGGATTACGAACTGCGTCGATAATACTTCGCTACGGAGCTGACAATACATCATAACCAGATCCTTATCCTGAGTATTGGAACTCTTGTATGAAGTTGGTGTCACAGTAGACCAAATACGACGACTTGAAGGTGTACCACATCCAGCATGCTCTAAATGTTTCAAGATTAAGGGGGGAAAGAAGAAAGGGGAAGGCAGAGAAGTAACCTGGCTGTCTTGGCCACGTGGTGTGGTCGATATAAGAACACAGAGCTGATCCACGACTCTGATGATCGTGTGCGATGACGAAACATGGCCGCCCACGCTTATCGGCATGGCACATGATGATATCGATATATAGTTAGTTAGTTAGTCGACAGATCATCCTCGTTGCACATCGAACCATTCAGTCCATAAGTGCTCGGATCCCCTCCTCAGCAAATCCCGTAGCGTGTAGCGGCTAACGACGCCAGTTCTGTGTTGGTTTATCAATCTTCTTTGGCTTCCTGCGTAGTGTTCTTGTTTGGCCACCCCTCTTTTAATTTGCTGCTCCCGCAGTCTGGCCATTGTTGTAGATTCACAGTCATCACTTGGTTCTCGCAAAAGTCTCACTTCTCGTAGAGCATTCAGAATGTCAGCCTGGTCCATGGCGCGTCCGCCCTCCACAGTAGCCTCACCTGCGAGCTTGTCAGCCCGCTCATTTCCTTGTACTCCCGCATGACCTGGCACGAAGATGAAACTAATCTTTGCCAGCCGAGACCGCTTCAGAGGCAGCAACCATTCTCTTCGGATCGACCCCTCCTCTATCCTCTTGATCATGTTCATTGAGTCGCTAAGGAAACAAGCCCTAGTGAATGTCTGTGTCTCGAGCCACGTTATTGCTTTACTTACTGCCATGACTTCCATGGTCAGGCTACTTGTGGTTTCAGTGAAAGCACCAGAGTCCTCCTTCACAATTCTCCCTCCGGCCCGAGCTGTAAAGGCCCATGAGTTTCTCACATGTCGGACGACCGACCCATCTGTGTAGATGACCGCGTCACCGTCTAGCGAATTCTCGAAAATCAACGCTTGTACTTCAGCCTCAACAGCAGCCGGATTTTCTTGTCTGCATTTTCTATCTAGTTGGATGCAAACTGAAAAGGATGTGCAGAAGTCTGTTGGCACTTGCACCCACTCCTCGCCAGGTTCTAAGTCCTCAATGAACACACCTGTTGAAGAATGTCTTCGGCTTGACCCATCCACGACCGTCCTCTTTTAACCTGCTGCCCTTCACCTTCCTAATTTCACTATGCAGTGGATGTTGTGTGTTTGCGTTAATTCTGAGGTAGGCGCGTGCCCTGCAAACTTGTATTCTTCTTCAATGGTTGGAAAATCAAGAAGGTAGCGCATCGCCCTGCATGCTGTATCTCTTGTACATCCAAGAATAATGCGCATAGCTTCATTCTGTATCCTTTCCATCCTTTCTATCTGCTTATGGCTGAGAGTCAGGATTGCCATTGCATACTCCAAAACAGACATGACCAGCCCCTCGTACAGAAGACATAGATGGCGCTGCTCACAGTTTGCTGCCGCCATCACCCGCATCGCTGCCAAACCCCGCTTGGCCTTTGTTATCACCTGGTCTATGTGCACATTATAAGCAAGGCTTCGATCAAACCGTATCCCCAGGTAATTCATTGCCTGCGTTCTTTCCACCGTCTCTGAACACAGCATTACAATATGATTATTCAACGAGAACCAAGTCACTGTTGCCTTTGTTGGGTTGACCATTGCCCCAGCTTCATCACACCAAGTACTTATGCGATTGAGTTCGGTTTGTAGTTCCACAGCAACCTCCTCTCTATCCTTACCCTGACGATACACTAAAACATCATCGGCATATGACAATGTCCTGCCAGGTCCAGTGATCTGCTCACTGGTGATTCTCACTGTGTAGGCGTTGAACAGTACCGGAGATAATGGTGATCCCTGTGGTAGGCCAGGATATATTGTTGTTGGTTCCGAAGTCCAACTGCCACATCTAAAAACTACTTTCCGTTGGTAGAGGGCTGCAGCGATCCAACTAAGGAGGAATGGACTTATGTTTAGTTCAAGAAGCTGAAACATTAAAAAATCCAGTGGTACTCTGTTGTATGCGTCCTCAAGATCAATCGCTGCAGCAACGGTTTCAGTGCCTGAGTGGAAACCTTCATAGACATCATGGGCAAAGACTGCTGCATTGGTCCAGGTTTCTCTTTTTGGACGGTACCCACCCAGGGTAGGTGGGAAAACACCTTGCCTCTCTAGTTGGCTTGATATTTTCCTGGCAATTACCTTCTCCAGCAGCTTAGATATATATCTAACTAGCTGACCCGGCCCGGCTTCGCCCAGTCCCTGGTGGGGAGCATCTCATTTAATTCATATAAGTAGTCATATAAGTTCTCGTTCCCGTTACCGGCTATCTGTCTGTCTGTCTGTCTGTCTGTCTGTCTGTCTGTCTGTCTGTCTGTCTGTCTGTCTGTCTGTCTGTCTGTCTGTCTAATAGACCCATCCCTCTGTCTCTCCCTCCGTCTATCCCTCCCTCCCTCCCTGTCTGTGTATCTATCTATCTATCTATCTATCTATCTATCTATCTATCTATCTGTCTGTCTGTCTGTCTGTCTGTCTGTCTGTCTGTCTGTCTGTCTGTCTGTCTGTCTGTCTGTCTGTCTGTCTGTCTGTCTGTCTGTCTGCCTGTCTGTCTGTGTCTGTCTGTCTGTCTGTTTGTCTATCTATCTATCTCTGTCTGTCTGTCTGTCTGTCTGTATGTCTGTCTAATAGACCCATCCCTCTGTCTCTCCCTCCGTCTCGCCCTCCCTCCCTCCCTGTCTGTTTGTCTATCTATCTATCTATCTATCTATCTATCTATCTATCTATCTATCTATCTATCTATCTATCTATCTATCTGTCTGTCTGTCTGTCTGTCTGTCTGTCTGTCTGTCTGCCTGACCCGGCCCGGCTTCGCCCAGTCCCTGGTGGGGAGCATCTCATTTAATTCATATAAGTAGTCATATAAGTTCTCGTTCCCGTTACCGACTATCTGTCTGTCTGTCTGTCTGTCTGTCTGTGTCTGTCAGTCTGTTTGTCTATCTATCTATCTATCTCTGTCTGTCTGTCTGTCTGTCTAATAGACCCATCCCTCTGTCTCTCCCTCCGTCTATCCCTCCCTCCCTCCCTGTCTGTTTATCTATCTATCTATCTATCTATCTATCTATCTATCTATCTATCTATCTATCTATCTATCTATCTATCTATCTATCTGTCTGTCTGTCTGTCTGTCTGTCTGTCTGTCTGTCTGTCTGTCTGTCTGTCTGACTGTCTGCCTGCCTGCCTGCCTGCCTGTCTGTCTGTCTGTCTGTCTGTCTGTCTGTCTGTCTGTCTGTCTGTCTGTCTGACCCGGCCCGGGTTCGCCCAGTCCCTGGTGTGGAGCATCTCATTTAATTCTGAGTAGGTAAGAATCCGCTCTGCCTTCAAAATGTTGACGTGAAGATTTTCTTCCTGCAGCTGCTTCTGTATTTGTTGATCAGTAAGCTCCATTTTTAGCCGCTTGACCACCCATCTGACTGTGTTTGAATCAGTGTTTCTGATTCTGGTGTCTTGGTCCTCCTTCCTCTCACAAGTTTTTGTGTTCGTCTGTGGGTAGTCGTCGCTCTTCTTATTGGTAGTTTCATTGACTGTAGGTTCAGATACTTTATTACAGCTTGCATGCAGACTCTCCAAAGGCAGGTTCGTCTTCTTGATAGTCTGGTCGGTTTTCTCACTATGCATCTTGGAAGCTGCTTGTTTCTTTGTGCTATTACGACGTGCCATTTTCCCCCCGTATCAGGCTGCTTGAAATGTGTAAGGCGTCTTGGCTTGATAGCGCTGAGAAGTGCTGTCAAGCGAATCGTGCCGATATGATGGCGGAAAACACTAAAGATGCGATGATATTGTTCAACATCTTTTAGATAACTTCTTAAGTATAGAAAGATGAGTTACAATGTTATGCATTATGCATTATTTTTATGTAAACTTTGAAAATGCCTTAAAGATTGTATCATTATTTATTATAACTCATATGCCGGTACATAACTATAGACAAAGAGTTTATAAATCTTTGAAAACGATACAAAAATATGACTATAAGTTATACAACAATGTTATTAAAAGTTATGCCCCTTGAAATAACTTTTTCTAGAGTTAAGTCCCTTAGCTATATATAAATTTTAATGAAAAATGAAATAATACTGAGTAAGCAGGCGATTTCACACTAAAAAAATATCACAGTTGGCAGCTCTGGAATGAAAGGAAGACGTGTAGAAAATTTCATCTCAATCGGATGGGCCGTTAGCGAAAAAATAAAGGACATACATATATATTTACATACATACACTTTGTTTTATATATATAGATTATAAATTATATATAGGATGTTATTTTTCGGGACTTTAACTGATTAATTGCCATGGGATGATTAATCGTCTTAAGCTACTTTGCGTACCTGCCATGGATTGATATTCAGTAATTTTTCTTATTCAGCTGCCCTAGATTTGATATATAATACAACTTGTCTGCTACCATATAAACAACTTTTAAGTCATACCACTACTTCCCATTTTTCGCCATCGATTTTTGTTAGGTCCAAACCTACTTTTTGTTTGGCATTGAATCTATTAAATGTTCAGATACTTTCATTATTTCCTATACCATTCATACTCGCCTTTTCTTGTTACGTTTCAAGGATAAGTTGGCTTTTGCAGCTGGTGGATTGGATTGGTTTATACACGATCCTATTTTGTACACATTTTCATCGGATTTTCGCTTTTATACTGTTTCATGTTTTCAACTATTAAATATAAATTGGGGAACACGTTGATGCCACTAAAACAGTTAATAAATAAAGTTAATAAATAAACA
This sequence comes from Cepaea nemoralis, assembly GCA_014155875.1. Classification (NCBI taxonomy): domain Eukaryota; kingdom Metazoa; phylum Mollusca; class Gastropoda; order Stylommatophora; family Helicidae; genus Cepaea; species Cepaea nemoralis. Next base: position 10,652 of record JACEFZ010004363.1, on the reverse strand, counting down.
AACATGCATTGTTAAACGCTCATATAGGACGAAGTAGAGGCTTGAAGACGCACAAGACAACATAACAATTGAAAGCTATAATTAACAGTCGATAACTATAACTTTCCATTGTTGTTATCTAGTGAGTCTGAAAGCCACTACGTTTACTTCTATGGGCGCCAAATAATACGTGTGTTCAATGTTCAACTAAGTAGACTGTCATATTTCCTTACTTCGACATGTATGTTTGCTTCAGTGCTGTCTTTAGTCCTCTGGTTTTATGTGGGTGGGTAAGTAGGCAGGCAGGCAGGCAGGCAGGCAGTCAGGCAGACAGACAGACAGACAGACAGACAGACAGACAGACAGACAGACAGACAGACAGACAGACAGACAGACAGACAGACAGACAGACAGACAGACAGACAGACAGACAGAGATTAGATAGATAGATAGATAGATAGATAGATAGATAGATAGATAGATAGATACATACATACATACATACATACATACATACATACATACATACATACATACATACATACATACATACATACATACATACATACATACATACATACATACATACATACATACATACATACATACATACATACATACATACATATATACATAGATAGATAGATAGATAGATAGATAGATACATACATACATACATACATACATACATACATACATACATACATACATACATACATACATACATACATACATACATACATACATACATACATACATATATACATAGATAGATAGATAGATAGATAGATAGATAGATAGATAGATAGATAGATAGATAGATAGATAGATAGATAGATAGATAGATAGATAGATAGATAGATAGATAGATAGAGTTAAAGCGCGTATGTTTATAAGTTAGTGCTCTTGCCTGCTTAGACTAAGACAGCGAGCAAGGTTCAATCCCCGGCAAGTGGCAATATGTTGTTTTTCTCTATCAATACAGCTCTGGTGCTAACCCCGCCTAACCATGGAATGACACACATCGGTTAACTCTTAACATATGTATGTGTGTGTGTGTGTGTGTGGGTGTGTGGACGCATCAGCTGTGATGTTGAACCAACAAACATTTACCAGTTCATCGGCACCTGCTAGCCTGTCGCCGCTTCCAGCAAAATATTCATTATCGTTACCTAAATGAGAGAGAATATAAATACATGTAATCGGCGTTAATTGCTTCTGCATTCTGCTATAAACTAATCGTGTTAACATTATCTCACCTTGTCTTCTTTTAACCTCCGCCATAAACTGAATGAGATAATATTTTCTCGCTTAGTCAACATTCTTTCTTTCTGACCTCCTTTAATTAAATGCCGGCATTAACTGAATTTGTTTAAATTCTTTCACTGTGATGCCTCTAAATGTCGGCATTAACTGAATTTGTTTAAATTCTTTCACTGTGATGCCTCTAAATGTCGGCATAAGCTGAGTTTGTCTACATTCTTACATTTTAACATCATATACATTCCGTTATACGCCGAATTTGTCTACATTCTTTATTTGACTACATTCTCTCATTTAAACCTCTAAATGTTGGCATAAACTGAAATCTGTAGTCATCGTTTCACTTTAACCTGATACTATTGTTTGTAGCTTGTGTTTCAATTTACTGAGGGGTTGCATTTTTTTTTCCAATCCAAATAATAGTATAGGTTCTATTTAGGACTTCAACACTATTTTTGCTTCTTGCAATTGAAATCTTTTTGTTGGTCAGCATGTTGTCCATCTTTCAAACGTCCACCTTTGCGATAGTCAATCTTACTATAATCACTACAAGTCACCTTTTATCTTATGTTATAACTGTTCGGAGATGGTTGTACCGAAACCCTTGTTTAAGCATGTTTCCATTGGAAGTTAAATTGAAGCACCTCTTTCTTTTGGAGCCATAGTCTGCTTTCATTTACAATTTAATTCTACCTCTAGCTAAGTGGTTCTCAACCTTTTTTGGTCTATGCACCCATTCACCATATGTTCAGAATGTCATTTCCCCCCCCCCCTTTTCGTATTTCTTCCCTATAAATACCCTGCCCCTACAGAGTATACGTAAACATGGAAGATACATTTTAAAAAACATACTGGAACAAGTCTAGACGTCTACATATAAACGTGATTTGCGGGTCTACTTACGTTATGAAACGAATTTCAGAAGGGCGAGAAGTACAGAACCGGAAAGTATGGAGGGAAAAACAATATCAAGTAATCGGTTCTTGTATTAACGCGTTCTTGACATAATCATAATTTCCCCCTTTCTTGAAACCCTAAAATTCCCTCCGGAGGGGGGGGGGGGGGAATTCCCCACCGGTTGAGAACCACTACTCTAGCTGTTCATTGTGTACAATAACCACATCTACTAAATGTTGATACGAATCTGATCCGAATGTTCTTCTTCTTCTTTTGTTCGCTTGAAATATGTCTATAACTGCCTGCAATGTTGTCTCTTGTATGAATTTTACTGTCTTTTTTAGTTCATTCAGCCGTCCATAGAGTTTATCTTCCACTGTCCTCTCTCTAGGCCAGAAGGTTAGCCTAGACATGTTGTAATTTGGGCAGTCTTGGAGTATGTGCTCTGCTGTCTGCGACGCCAATCCACATGTGCACATGGCTGAGTCACCAATCTTGAATTTTGTATACATGTGGTTGCGTAATCTGAGGCGCAGAATAATGACTTGCTCAGGTCTGTCCATAACGTGGTAGTCATCTTGAGCAGGTTTTGGTGGCTTTCTGACTGATTTGATCAATCTTTTCATTGTTGGTATGTAACGGGCACATCAGGCTCTTCTTCATTTGCTTCTTCCTTAGCCAATTGATCAGCTCTGTCGTTTCCGGGTACTCCACAGTGGGATGGTATCCACTGTATGGTGACAATATGCTGACTGTTAAGTTCGGAAAACAGTGTCCTTAGTACTAGAAATTTCCCAGACAAGAGCGCCTCGAGTACTGATTTTGCATCTATTAATAGCACCACCCCGGTCTTCCTGGCCCAAGAGGTTAACGTCTTTCTCCGTAATCCCGTATATTCTCATGAGTAACGTAACCTGCGCGAGAATCTGTAGCGATTCTCGCCGGGTTAGTAATTTAGGGGTATGTGAGCCGGCCGCTCAGAAAGCAATGGCAAACTACTGAGCGTAATCTTGCCTAGTACATCAACAGCAGATGAAAAATGCTGATGTTGACTGCAACGTCCTGTGAGGGATATGCAACAACCAAAAAAAAATAGCACCACAGGTTGTGTACCATGGCTGGTATTTAGTACTGCTGGTATTCTGGCCGTGTACCTATTATTATTTGGGTATTCTATGTACTCTCCCGCTCCTTCATCTTGAACACCATTTAGTGCTGACCCGTCTGTGTAGACTCGGATCCAGAGGTCCTGTGGGTATTCTTCATTAAGAAAGCTGAGAGTGGCTGTTCTGCGCTCTCTCTCTCTCTCTCTCTCTCTCTCTCTCTCTCTCTCTCTCTCTCTCTCTCTCTCTCTTTCTCTCTCTCTCTCGCTCTCTCTCTCTCTTTCTCTCTCTCTCTCTCGCTCTGTGTGTGTGTGTGTGTTTTTTTTTTTTTTGCAAACCCGTTGTATGAAAGCGCTGCACATCCTCGTTTATTAATATATGGGATAATTCTGGTACACCCAAAATATTTATATTATCAAATTTTAAATTGTTCATATTCATATGTACAGCCGTACTAACCTCGATCCATACTCATCTCTACGCAACCAAATGCGTTAAACCAGAGGCGTTTACCAACGTCTCTTTCTTGGTGAACTGAAAAGAGAAACAGCATGCAATTATATAGTAATACAGACGTCACCAGTGTTCGGGTGTTGCTAAACTAGAAGAAAAGCAACAGCAATGAGTACAGTAGATTTTAACATCAGCATCATCATCAAGTGCCCTGCCAGCCGTAGTTGGCGTTCATTTCTCTCCACCGATCTTGGTCTTCGTTGTTCTGGATTAACTTTGCTGATGGTATTCCTCCATGCCATCGTCTCAGTCCATCCAGCATCATTTCTCTTGGTCTGCCCCTGCCTCGCTTCTTCTTTATCTTTCCAGTCGTCACGATGTTCTCCAATACCTCTTTTCTCATCACATGACCAAAGACATTGGATGAAATAAATTGCAGTGGCACGCAGTGGTTAGCGCGTTGTCTGCAGACCCGGCGATCACGGAGAATACCTTTCTCAGCGTGTAGCGGTTGACGCATCTGTTCTGTGTTTGTTGACTATTCTTCTTTGTCCCCCTGTATAGCGTCTTTGTCTGGCTTCACCGCTTTTGACGTGATGTTATTGTGGTCTGGTCAATGTTGCAGATTCGCAGTCGTCTCTTGATTTTTTTTAATCGCTCTGCATCATGTCTAATAGTAGACTCGTGTGTAGACGACTGTATCAACTTTAGAGGAAAGCTCAACTATCTAGGTCTGAACTTCTGCCTAAATAGTTACTGTGTTTTGCTTTTGTTGCCTGTACCCCCTAGCGGAAGCCGCGGTATTGGCTAGACACTCGCTTGTGACTACCTCCTCGTGGTAGCCTCGGTAGCTAGTTTAGTTTAGTTTAGTTTAGTCGTTGGATCAACATCACGGCACACGGTTTAACCCATAAGTGCTCCGTTTTCCTCCTAACTCAAACCTGAGTCTGGAGAAACTCAGCTCAATGCACGAACTCCGTTGCATCGGCGAGGATCCTGAAATACTTTGGGTAGATTTTTAACGTGAAATTTTGCCCGGGCAGCGCCGTTACGGCTATTCTTTTTCGATTTCCAACTGCCAGAGGAATTTTAAGTGCGCAACAACAATACACACGGGCGTCCGATCTCACTACCCAGAGACCAGGGGAAATTTTATTGCTAGAAGTCCAGGTGGATTTCTTAAATAAATCCCGGTCCTCACCAAGGCCTGAACCCTGGACCTCCAGCACTCGAGGCGTACACCATACCTCGAGACCACTCAGCCTCGGTAGCGGAGTGGCCAGATTCTCGCTCTGTCTGCAGACAGTGCAAAGTATCATTTTTAAAATCCATGTCCTTTGCAGGACTTTGCGATCAACCGCAGGATGATTTTCTATTCAATGTTATGTTCTGCAATTTGCCATTGCTTTCTGAACAAGAAGTCAACGTTTAAGTCTCACATAAAGTCGGTGAAGGAATCGAAACTCATCAGCGCACCTGAAGTTTATTAGCGAGCGCTCTAATAATTTCGGCAGGTCATCGTCTATAACAGATTCCCCTTAGCAAAGAGGTCAGCTGTTTGTCTCGAGCTCATTGAACGTTTATACACTCCGTCACTAGCGTCACTGTCCAATGTTTTCGGAGGCTTCTGGGGATCGTCGCGAGAGTAACGGAGTTGTTGCTTTGTTAGAAGCTGTCAGCAGGCAGCTCGCCGGAAAGAAGCCGAACCAAATGGGATAAAAATTGATGCAGTGAAGTCAATCTTCTATGGGCGTCTTCGTGGCGAAGTGGTTAAATATCCAGCTTTGGATTCCGAAGGTTGTGGGTTCTTTTTTCCCTTTTTTCCTCGCTCGCATGCTTTAACTCAAGTGTAGTCCATACACACTACTTCTATTAGTTCTGGACTGAATGTTGCGTGTGGATTAGCTTTACCTATTAACAGTGTCCCTCGCCATCAGGAAAACAGACGCCAAATTCAGAGGTACTTTTAATTAACGTCCTGAAGTCAAAGACGATAGGTCACCATTTTACTCTAACTGTCCGGTATAGGGGTTGAACCCCTTGCTTCGACATTAGCACATCGGATATTTACGAACATGCGTTCTGATCCATTCGGCCATGCTGACCTACGGTTGTGGGTTCGATTCCGGACTCTGTCATTAATTTTACGAATGCAGTTTTCTTGGAGATCCCAGGGAGTCGTTGCTGGAGCTACGGAGTTCATTCGTTGTGCCACTTTTGACAGGCCGCTCTGTGGAAAGTGACTGAGCCCTATGTGATGGAATCCGATGCAATGAAGTCGATCATCTCGCCTTTAAACAATTTAAAGCTTACAATGAAAGAATTGAAAAAGATAATTCATTTTTCGGAACCATCATTCATTGGTACCTTGCCGTCTTGAAAGACGATAGTTTGTTACATTGTGCTTCAAAAAGGCTTAATAACGACGACCCATGGCGGCGGCAAGTGTGTCTGATAAGGCCAATTCGTGCTGTAAATGTTTATCCACAGTGGATGCATGTGAAAACATGGTCATTTCACCCATCACGCACCATCTTACGTCTCTCACGTTCTGTGTGTGCTTTATCTGCAATCATTTTCTCCTTTGTCTTTATTCCATTTCTGATAGTTGCCCTCCATACATCACATTCAGCGGCTACTTGTTCCTAATGTGCATTATCAATGCTTGTATCAATCATGTCCCGCTTACACACATCTTTGTATCGTAGGAGAAGCCGACCCTTGAGATCTACTACCCATCTGTAATTCACCAAAAAAGATGTCTTTTGGCATTCTTCCATCATCCATCCTCCTAACATGTCCTATCCATCTAAGTCTACGAAGACTGAGCAAGGAACACACCGTCACACGACCTAATCTTTCCAATACTTCAGTATTTATGATTTTGTCTTGCCACTTAATACCAAGTATTCGTTGCAGATACAGCATATGAAAGATGTTTAAACGTTTCTCTTGGTGTGAGTAAGTTGAACAGGTTTCACTGCCATAAAGAAGAGTACTAAGGACACAGGCTTGGTAGACGAGGACTTTTGTTTTGACAGTAAGCTTCCTGTTCTCCCTGACTCTTCTTGCTAACATGTTCATTGTCGTTGCTGCCTTACCAATCCTGATGTTGATTTCCTGATCTAGGGATAATTTGCTATTTATCTCTGATCCTAGATATGTAAAATAGTCTACTATCTCCAGTTCGGCGTCGTCAATAAAGATTGATGATACCCTATGTGCACCTTGTGACATAATCTGTGTCTTCTTTTTGTTAATTGTTAAACCAAATTCAGAAGAAGCATTGGAGAATGCAGATAGTAGATGTAATAATTCTGCAACGAAATAAACATGTTCCTTGGTTAGTACCAACAGTTGCTGTCTATTTGAGATTGTTAACAACGGAGCGCATAAAGGAATGTTCTAAATGCTGTGGTGTCGCTTCTTGACTCAATTCAATTTAACCCAACTCACAACTCAACTCAACTCAACCCAACTCAGCTGGGAGTAAACGTTGAGCGCAAGCATGCAAGAACATTCATTCATTCAGTAGAATAGCCTGCGCATTACCTTTCTCCCATAACAACCGTCTGGAAAACTTCTCGGTCATAAGCAAGACAGTCCGTGTCGAATACACCCATCTGGAGATCATCCGCCACAACCTGCACCCATTTTTTCTTTGGCCTTCCTCTTCCTCTATTCCCAGGCATATACCCATCCATGTTTGTTCTCTCCAAACTTTCATGGCGTTTCAAGTTACCAAAACCGGGAAGGTTAACCCGGTGAACAAATGCCCACAGAAGTCGGATGTGTCGGCCTAACGGCGCAAGAACACAGCTCTGCTGTAAACAGGCACAACGCAGTCACATCCGAAAAAAAAATCCGGATGAACGAAGAAGAAGAAGAAGAAGTTACCAAAATATTTCACTTTTCTTTGTTTTGTCGTCTTTAGTAGCCATCTTTCTTCAATAATCATATTGTTTCGTATGAATGCATTTTTGGGGGCCTGTTTCTAAGATATTCTTAGAAACCCGTCTATTACATTTATATTCAAAGGTTTTTAATGCGCGGTTCAGATTGTTAAGTAAGTGTCCAGGTCTCACAGGCGTATATTGCATGCAATGAGCAATATGCATCCTCTTAAAAATCTAATTTGTGTAGGTCTGTCTGTCCCACGCCACTGCTTACTCACTTGTTATAGATTTTGAAGAGCAAACGATATTCATCTTTTAATTTCTTTCATTGGGTCACCATAGTTGATAATTGATATTCGAAATTTTCTACTACCTCCAATTTTTCCTCATTAACAAATATTTATTTCTCCATATTAGTTTTATCTGTATGCATTATCTTTCTTTTTACTACGTTAAGATATAAGCTGTGATTTTCACGATTCTTTTGGGTTGAGGTTTTTAGTTTTTCTATACCATTCTTTGATGTTGATAGTAATACTGTATAATCAGCATATCGAATCTCTGGTATTTCATGACTACCGATACTTAGAGTATCATATTGTTCATTGGTTGTATCATTTCTGACATTTGTCATTATATTTTTGGTGTTCAGGTTAAACAAATAGGGAGACAGTACACAGCCCTGACGGACTCCTTACTCGATGTCAAATCAATCTGATGTCTCGCCGTATATTCTAACCGCTGCTTGTTGGTCTAGATAGAGCATTTTTATGAGTTGTAACACACATGATGAAAAACCCATTTCTCTGATGATTTCCCAAAGTTTCTGATGTTGTACACTGACAAATGCCTTTGAATAATCCACAAAAGATGAGAATAGGTTGCATTAATTTCTCTACACTTCTCTATCATTAAATGCATGTTGAGCATCTTATCTCTTGATCCTCTTCCTCGTCTAAATCAAGCGTGAACGTAAATCTCGTCTTCCATTTTCTTTCGAAGTCTTCCCATTAGAATATTACTTGCATGACTGATCAGGGCAACAGTTATATAGGTGGTGCATAGTTTCAAGCTGTCATTTTGTTGTTTTGTATTGGAGTGAAGATAGTTCTCTTCAAATATTGTGGCCATATACCATATTTCCATATCTTTTAACATAATGCGTGCTAGATTTGTAAGCTTTCTTCTCCTCCCGCTTTAATTAGTTCAGTTGGTGTCTCATCACACCCTGGTGATTTACCATTCTTCATGTTCGTTATTGCCCATACAATTTCATCTAATGAGGGTTCAGGTTCTGATTCTGCTGTCATTGGTCCATGTAGTTCATTCATTGGTTCATGTATCTAATGTATATCCTCACAGTCATTCATATCATACATTCCACTGCAGTATTCCTTCTATCTTTCTAGATTTTTTTCTAGATTCTGTTAGGGTATTTCCCAACTTGTTACAGATAACATTTGATTGAGGTTGAACATTTCTTGTCAATAACGTCGTTTCTTTGAACATTTTGTAATATCTTCAAATATTATAATATTGCTCAATTCTAGAACAAAAGTCTTGTATATACCGGTGTTTGTCCTTTCTTGTGTTCTTTATTATTCCTCGTGTTAAATATGTCTACTTCATCCTGCTTTTATCGGTTTCATCTAATTCTGTTTCAGTTTCCTTCGTTGTTTTAGTAATTCTAACGTATCTGATAAAATCCAAGGCTTATGTTGCTTATTCTTGGTCTGAATTAAATCTTTGGGTGCTGCTATCAGCATAACTCTAGGTTGCACTGCCAATTCATCAGGTGTCATTTCCTCCTCCGTAGATATCAAGACCCCAAACCAATTCTTCACTTGTATGTTGTATGCATCTGGTATTTTTGTGAGATCAAATCGAAGTGGCCTTGGTCCTCAGGTAAGCCATTTTAGTTTTACTTTCATATTTGCTTCTAATAACTGATGATCTGTATCACTGTCAGCAATTCGTAGGATTTTTGAGGATGTTATGCTTGATCTCCATCTTCTTTGTATTAAAATATAATCTATCTGGTTTTTGATAGTGCTGTCCGGGGACTTCCATGTTAAGAGTCTTCTTGGATGTTGTTTAAAAAGTGTGTTGGCTATCTTGGCTATCGTTAATTCATTTTCTATGAAAAATTCAGTTAATTTGTCACCTGCATCATTTCTGTTTCCGAATCCAAATTTTCATAAAACGTGTCTCTCATTTTCAACTCTTTCTGTACCTACTTCTGCATTAAAATCTCCTATTATTATTGGTATTCCATTAAAACCAATCATATCTAATGCGTCTTGCAGTCTGCTGTAAAAATCTTAAATTTCATCCTCCACTGCTGTTGATGTAGGTGAGTATCTGTGTGAGAGTTGTGGCTTTTCTATGGCCTCAAAGCCTGGTAATGATGATTCTACCATTAACAGGGTTATATCTAATTAAAATTTTTGCTGTTATTTTATCTAAACAACATGCCATTCCGCTCTGGCCTCCGAGTCCCTACCAGAATATATTAAAAGACTTCCATTTTCATTTTTAAAATGTCCCTTGTCTTTCCAGCGATGTTCATTAATTTCTAAAGTGTGAATATTTAACCTCTCAGTCTCATCACTTACCACCCTGAGCTTTCTCTAATACAGACTTCTCATATTTCACGTTTCTAGTATCACTCTGCTTCTTAATCTGAGACGTGGGATTTCCTTGGTAACACCGTCGGGATTATCTCCGTCATCACAATTACTAATACTGACCCCTTCGTCACACTCTTCCCCAGTGTTATCTGATCTGCCTGGCTTGCGGATCTCAACACCATGATTTCTTCAAGAATGTGGAAAAGGTAGCCTTTTGCATGATGGAAAACATGCTTACTGACGTGTGTTTGTGTTGCAGACCCAGGGTGATCATTAGATCTAACGAAAGAGGGAAGACAACATAAAGAATTCCCACAAGATTTCCAGTTAAAGAAAGAGTTATGCTCAAATTAGAAATATTGGCTGTCAAAAAAAAAAGAAAAATTCCCTTTTCGCAAAGAAAATTAAACTTTTATAACGAACAGTATTAA